>MU832988.1:0-63153 GCA_029204225.1 Diphasiastrum complanatum | reverse complement strand
AAAAAATTGGACTTCCAAGGTCTAAAGACCATCTTGATCGGATATATTTCGTCTGATAACACCTACAAGCTATATGATCCTGATACCCAGCAAATCTTGTATAGCCGGGATACAGTCTTTATTGAGAATCAGTTCGTCGACTTCAAAGGCAAGGATATTGCTCAAGAAGAACCTTCATCACCTGCCATTGACACGACAATCCGAGCTTCTGGCTCAGGAATGTCTATCGTCGACCCACTTTGACTCGATGTACAAACAACCTATCTGAATGGAGTTATACAAGAAGATATCTACATGATCCAGCCCGAAGGATACGTTCTGGAAGGCATGAAGAATCATGTCCTTAAACTCCATAAAACATTGTACGGCCTGAAACAGTTTGTCAGAGCTTGGTTTCAGAGGATCAACACATTCCTCATTGAACAAGGATTTAAACCAAGCACTGTTGATTGCAACGTTTATTCAAAGTCAGTGTTGCAATCTTTCATTATCATCACCTTGTATGTTGATGATATGTTGCTCTTCAGCAACAATGCCAATATGGTCAAGGATTCAAAACAGATGCTGTTCTCAAAATTCGACATGACTAATCTGGGCGAAGCTCACTTCTATCTTGGAATTCAAATCCATAGAGACAGAGCAAATCGACTGACACAAAGGTATCTTCACAATGGTATCAACAAAGGTATCTTCATAATGTTCTTAACGGATACAATTTGATGAATTGCAAATTAGCTCACTCACCAATGGATTCAGGCCTGCATTTGTCAAAGGACCAATGTCCCCAGACAAAGCAAGAAGAGGAGCAGATGAGAGAATATCTGTATCGATCGATACTCGGATCTCTCATGTACGCAATGGTCTATACAAGGGCAGATATCTCTTTTGCTGTCAACTCACTCAGCCAATACATGGCTAATCTTGGAATTACCCATTGGAAGGCTCTTATTCGAGTCATGAGATATATTTGAGCTACCATGGACCAATGCATCTGTTATGGAGATGTCAGCAACGACAATCCTCGTCAGCTCAGTGGATATTCTAATGCAAGCTGGGGAGGAGATGCAGACCATCGTAAGTCCACATCTAGATTTACATTCTTCTTTAATGACAGTCCTATTTCGTGGAACAGTCGTAAGCAAACCTCTATCACACTTTCTTCTACTGAAGCAGAATATATTGCTGCTTCTCAATCTATTAAGGAAGAATTTTGGTTGAGAAATTTGTTGTCAGACATCAATCTGTATCAGTACAGCCCTACAATTTTCTTTTGTGATAACCAAAGTACTATTGCCTTATCGGCCAACCCTAGATTTCATTCTAGGAGTAAGCACATTGAGATAAGATATCACTACATCAGGGGCAAGGTTCGCAACAGAGAGGTGGGCTTAACGTACTACAGAACGCAAGACATGGTTGCAGACATTTTTACGAAAGCACTCAGTGTTGATGCACACAACAGATTTTGTGCATTGCTAAGTCTGAAGATCAAGGCATTCACGGATCCAGATTAAGGGGGGTATTGGATTTACTCCTCCTACTCTCTTAAATCCCAATTTTAATTTGTCTCCATTCATGCTGCATATTTTTCTAACGTTGTCACGCAGTCTGCATTTTCTACACACAAATTTGTACAGACGAAGAAAAGGTGAATGAATTGCGACACTGTGTTCTTACACAGGTCATGGTGACAGGCGAAAAGGGGACACTACCTTATTGAATGCCAAAGGTGCCCTAACAGATAAGACACCCTGTAAATCTTATCCTAAGGCCATTCGTAAGAGTGACACACTTTTTGCATCATCACCAACGTTCACTTCAGCATTGGCTGACGTCGCACCCTTTTTATGCTCACTCCATGCAGTTGCGCTAACAGATTGGACAACGATTGCAGCCACCCACGATATCCTACAAACAACACATCCACTCTGTACTTTCGCATCTGCACACCTGTAATATTACATATATATATTGGATACCATCAGCGTATTCTATGATGATGAATTCTGATGAAGTAAGATAAGTCTAGAATAAGTGAAGGAGGTTTCATTCCTCATTACAGAAAAATAAGCTTCGTAGGGCATGCGGTTTTGTCCGCTACAGTCTTGTGCTCTACCGCATTATTGACTTGTATACATGATATACTTAATCTGATATAGCTCTTTGTTCTGCATTCAGATCTGTGTTAATATTGTTATGGTTGTTCTTTATTTTGTCTGATTTGTCTAGTTGCTCTTTCTAGTAATAGACGATCAACTTTTAGTCTTGTCTTTCACGAATAATTCACGACTAATTATCAATCGAGCACAGTCTAGCTCTTCGCAAATCATTCACGACAGATAATTTGTCTTGCAATTTGCGACAAATTATTCATCTAGTACTTCATCCATTAAATGTTTGGCTACGTAATCTAGAATGACTGTGATTTCTATCACTAAAGTTCTCTTCATTCTGATAGGCATAGTCATACTTATGGAGAGAGTCATATAGTTCATTCCGCTACGCACGAACATTTTTTGTTCGAGTTCGCTTCTCGTTCGTTTCTTGTTCAAGTTCATTTCTCGTTCGTGTTCATCATTTATTCTTCATCCCTCTCTCCCAACAAAGAGCAATCAAAGCAACCATACCATCAAAGCATAACACATACAGATTTAGATTAGAATGTGTTCTCACCATCCCCTTTGAACAAAAGTAAGCATCAATCCTGCTATACCACGCACGTGGTGCCTGTTTAGGACCATAAAGCGCTTTCTTCAAGTGACATACTTTATTCTCCTGTCCTTTCACTACAAAGCCTTCAGGTTGATCCATGAATACTTCTTCTTCTAACTCACCATTTAGAAAAGTAGATTTCACATCTATCTAATGCAAAGGCCAACCAAAATGTGAAGCTAAAGCAATAAGTAGACGTAGAGTATTCCATTTACATACTGGCGCAAAGGTCTCTACATAGTCGATCCCTTTACTTTGTGCATACCCTTTGATCACCAGTCTTGCCTTGTGCTTTGCTATACTTCCATCTGCATGGTACTTAGTCTTATATACCCATTTGCAATCAATGGGTTTCTCGCCAACTGGTGGCTCTACTAAGTCCCAAGTGCTATGCTTAGAAATTGACTCCATCTCTCTCCCATGGCCTTGACCCAAATGTCATCATCCTTCGCTTCACCATAAGTCAAAGGTTTTTTTTCTTTGAACAATGCTAGATAAGAGAGCATAATTTGCTTTGTATCTTTCAGGTTGTGTCTTCTCTCTTGTTGACCTTCTTAGCTCTCCTTGGTTAGATGATCCTGGAAAGTCATCCATGTCGCGGCTCTCCAACAATCTCTAAACCCCTTAGGGAACTTCCTATCAGGTGATTGTCTTCCTGGTGAAAATGTATCCCACGGTACATCCTTCTCCTTGCGTTTGTCACCTGCAACTTCAATCCTTCTCGCACCCAAAGGTTTATCTCTACCTCTCCAACCTGCTTCTTGAGGTTGAGTAGTAGTATCTTGAGATGTATCCTCATGTTCATCACTTGGCAGTCAATGAATGGATCATCATTAGGAGGTATCCTCACTATATCATCTTTTCCACTGGATGTGTCTATCTTCTCATCATCCTCGTTTTCATACATCTTGGATTCATCAAAGATAACATCATGGCTTACATGGATTTTGTTTTCCACTAGATCAAAACATCTATAGCCCTTCACACGATCATCATATCCTAGGAATATACACTTGATAGCTTTCACATAAAGTTTACGTCTCTCTTCCTTAGGAATGTATACGAAGGCCTTATATCCAAAGATTCACAAGTGGTTCACCTTTGGCTTCTTCTTCATGAATGCCTCCTCAGGTGTTATCTTTGGTATGGAGATGGTAGGCCTTCTATTTTGAAGATAGACTGCCATACTGCATGCTTCTGACCAAAAATCTTTTGGTAGTTTCATCTCAACTAGCATAGTTCTGGTACTTTCTACAATCGTACGATTCTTGCGCTCAGCTACACCTTTGAGAGCAGGAGTATGAGCTTGTATAAATTGTCTTTTGATCCCACATTGATCACAAAGATCATTGAAGTCATTAGACTTGTACTCACCTCCACTATCTGATCTTAGAACTTTGATCTTCCTACCTGTCTAATTTTCGACCAATGCTTTTAAGCTCTTGAAATTGTCAAATGCATCCAATTTCTTCTTCAAGAAGTAAATCCATGTCTTACGTGACATAGCATCAATAAAGGTCATGAAATAGAAGGCTTTACCTAAGGACATAGTCCTCATAGGCCCGCATAAATCTGTGTGGATCAAATCCAGGATGTTCTTTGCTCTTGCAACACCAACTTTATTGAACTTCTCTCAATGCTGCTTCCCATATACACATGATTTGCACATTGATTTCAAGTGGCCTTCTATGGTAGACAATCCTCTTACCATTTCCAATTTCCTCATCAAAGTGAGGATTCCTAAGTTCAAGTGACCAAGCCTCTTATGCCACAACTCAGTTTGTGATGGAATAGATGAGACAAGTGTCCCTTGATTGTAGCATTCAACTTGTACAATTTAGTATTGGACTCCCTTACTCCATCCGCAATAACTTTGAACTTTTGGTTCACATCCTTCACAAAGCAACGATCATGGGCAAATTCTACTTTCAACTTTTGATCAGTAATGACTCCAATAGAAAGTAGATTTTTCTTCAAACTTGGTACGTAAAGTACCTCCCTGATCATCCTGCTTTTGCCATCAGGTAGTTGGATTGAAACGGTGCCTATCCCCTTGATCTTGTACACATCACCATTTGCTTGTGAAACGGACGTTCCATTATCCAACACTTTCAAGCTACTGAACCAATCCTTGTTACCTATCATATGTCTTGTGGCTCCCGAGTCAATATACCCTGATCATCTTGATTAGATGACAATGCAAATATGAAGATGCTAGAGTCTTCAATCTCACCCTCATCGACAAGGTTACCTTCTTGCTTTGGTTTCCTCTTGCATTGTTCTGCCAGGAATTTTTGACATTCACTCTTCCAATGGCCCTTTTTACCACAATGGAAGCACTTGCCTTTCTTCTTGGTCTTACTAGAAGATCCCTCATCCTCCTGAGTCATGGCAAATTGCTATTTAGACTTCTTCTTGCCCTTGCCCTTGCCTTGTTTTTGGCATGTTGCAAGTGCCTGATCGTCAGTATTTTGACATCAAGCTGTCACCATTTCTCGCCATTGCTCTTCTTGCATCAAGATTCCTATGAGCTCCTCAAAGGTTGGCAATCTTTCTCTTGATGCTATTTCGCTCACAAACATCTGATAGGGTTCTGTAATGCCGCACAATGCATTGTGCACCAGTTCCACATCACGTATGCGCTCACCAATAGAATGCAGTTCATCCCTCATAGTCTTGATTCTGGTCATATAAGTCTGAATGTGCTCTCCTTGTTCCATGTGGGCACTATTCAGTTTTAACTTCAGAAAAATGATTCTTGACGGATTTGACGTCTTGAACTGCTCCTTTATCACATCCCATGCCTGTCTGGGTGTAACAACATCACAAATGTGGGTAATGATGTGATCCTTCACTGACAAGTTAATGAAGGTCAAAGCCTTCCTCATCTTCTTGTCAAACACTTTGATGTCCGCTTCATTTGGCGACCTTCTCTCATCACCTATAATGACTTCCCACACGTCTTTCTCCATCAGTATGTTTTTCATTTTGAATTTCCACATTGCATAGTTGGAAATCATGTCCAATTTGCTACTTTCACTCAAAATGGACTCTCCCATGTTTGTCATCGCAAAACTGCTTGAAACTTTTGTCGTAGACTAAAAGCAGCATGTCGAGGCCAACTGTGATGTCAGAAGTGAAAAATAATGACCTGCACTTTTTTCCTTACCAGGCCACCCACGCTTTTCCACCAAATTGAAAGCCAAATCGGCGTCGCCTTCCGAAATGCACTATGTCGTCAACTCTCAACTACATGCCCAATGGAATGGTGAAATCACTTTTGGTGCACTTTGAACACTTTCTCTGTTGCAATCACTTTGTTTTGTTGTACTATACTTGCAGATACAGTCTGAGTCCCTTCGTTTGGAGGTTATAGCCTTTCGTTTGGGTCAAAACGGATAAAGGGCCCAAAAATAGGGACTTTTCTAGTTTTTGAACTGTTTTTTCAGAGTGAAGAAACTTCACCTTTCATGAACTTGGGACCCAACTCAACTTTCAATTTGAAAATTTTTAATGAAGTTGCAATGTGAATTTCACTTCATGCCCCTTCCATTGAAATTCAAGTGGATTTAAGGAGATCCAACGATTAGTTTTGATCCGATGGTGCTCCCTTTTCCAGATCACCACCGTCGATCTACAAAGGAGCTTATCCTGTGGTCACCAGCCTGCACATGCACCGAACTCTTCTCTTGGAGACACCAACTCCCTCGAGCTACTACGATTTCAGCTCGATTGGATGCGCGCTAGCCACGCTCTCCTCTTTGTTTGCGGTCACGCCTACCCTGGCCATTTTCAGCCTGATCAAACTCAGTTTTGGATCAATTTGAGCACAATCTGATGCCTGAAGCAGGGTTGCCCTACTGATTCTAAGTCTACAGAGTGTTCAATCATGAAATTCCATGGAGAAACGGTGATTTTTGGTCAACTTGAAAAAGTGGCTTTTTCTCACTTTTTTTAGCAAATCTGCTAGGTCATCTATCTATAGACAAATCTCTGATACATGTCAACAATCAGATATGCAACATCAAGCATTCACCATAAGCATTCACCACAAGAAGGCAGAAGAAGAACACGCACAATCACACTATCACTCTACAACATACTGAATGTAAAATGTACAAATAAACCTTGAACCCCTGATAGAGAGAGAAGACCTACGAGTAGACTAATGGACTACCCTATGCCTAATGACAATTGGTCACAGCTGTCAACATTAATGTACCTCATAAATAGTAACAATGAAATTTATCATTGATTTCTAACACTCTCCCTCAATGATAAAATTACATTCTTCTATTCCTAATAGAGTACGAACCCTCTCAAATTTACATCTACCTGATGACTTAGTAAAAATATCTGCCATTTGATCTTCAGATTTACAAAAAACTAGATCAATGGCTCCATCAAGAATTTTCTTTCAAACAAAATGGTAGTGTATTTCGATGTGCTTGGTTCGAGCATGTAAAACTAGATTTTTGGCAAGGTGAATGCAACTTTGATTATCGCAAGATATAGTAGTCGCATCCACCTATGGTTGATCTAAATCCACAAGCAATCTTCATAACCATACCGCTTCTTGTGTAGCATTACTGAGTGCTCGATATTCAGCTTTCGTCGATGATTAGGCTACTGTAGGTTGCTTTTTGCTGCTCCATGAAATTGCAGCTGTACCATAACTGAATGTATGACCATTGGTAGATCTTCTGTCATCAATATTATCGGCCCAATCGGCATCTGTATAAGCTACCAACATTGGTGCTTCAGGCTGATCATACTTCAAACCAAATTCAATGTCCCTCAAATGTATCTAAGAATATGTTTAGCAGACTTACAGTGTGCTTGACTAGGATCTTGCATAAATTGACTAACAACACCAACAACATAAGAAATATCAAGTCGTGTGTGTGTCAAATAAATCAAACTATCCACCAGCTGTCTATACAAATAAGCATCCACTTTCTCAGATTCATCATATGCAGTAAGCTTCATGTTGACATCCATAGGTGTTCTCAAAGGCTTACAATCCTGCATATTGAACTTATAAAGCAAATCTCGTGCATATTTGCTTTGTGTAAGAAAGACCATGTCTTCCTTTTGCCATACTTCAATGCCAAGACAATAGTGCAAGAATCCTAGATCACTCATGTCAAAAGCATTGGAAAGATCTGATTTTATTTCATCAATTAAGCTCTCATTACTTCTTGTAATAATCAAATCGTCCACGTACAACACAATGAGCACTATATTTGAATCTTGTCTTAGAATGTAAAGATTAGGATCAGCATCACTCTTTACCATTCCCCTTCGCTTGAAGTGTTCATCAATGCAAGAGTACCACGCCCGTGGTGCTTGCTTCAATCCATAAATAGCTTTGTTGAGCTTACAAACGAGATGCTCTCTCCCTGGCTCAACAAATCCTTGAGGTTGTACTAAGTACACCTCCTCATCCATCATTCCATTAAGAAAAGCAGATTTAACGTCCATTTGCTGGATCTTCCAACCATAGAAAGCAGAAATAGCAATGATAGAACATATAGTTACCATCTTAGCTACGGGTGCAAAGGTTTCCTCAAAATCAATACCTTCCTGCTGCTCAAATCCTCTCGCAAACAACCGTGCTTTGTACTTGTTGAGTTGCCCATCAGTTCTATATTTGATCTTGTATATCCATTTACAAGTGATAGGCGTCTTACCATCAGGTAGCTCAACCAAATTCCACATCCTATTTTTCGATATAGCTTCCATTTCTATTTCCATAGCTTCACGCCACTCCTTGTGCTCCTTTGCTTTATCAAAAGCTTTTAGTTCTTGAGCCTTGAGCATAGAACCCATTAGGCCTAGATTCATCTTTAATCTTGCAAGAGGTTTTCGATTTCTACTTGATCTTCTAAGCTCTCCCTGCTCACTTGATTCGGGAGTATCTCCCTTATTAGCATGACTTGTTACTGACAAGTACCACTTAGGCACTCTCCTAGGAATCTCATTATTAACCCTATCTTTTTCCATTGGCTCTTCCATGTCGACACCAACTTCTTCCTTCACTTGCACTTTAGCTTTATCGTCAAAGGGATCAATTTGTCAATTTTATTTGGTCATTTTGACCCATCTCATCAAAAGTAGCATCTCTAAAAATCACGATCTTTTGTGCATCTGTGTCATACATCCCATATGCCTTGGCTCTTTCATCATATCCAAGGAAAATACAGTTAACAGCCTTTGCATCCAGCTTCTTTCATTTTTCATCAGGCACATGAGCGTAAGCATCACAACCGAATACTTGTAAATGAGAAATATTAGGTTTCTTTCCAATAAAAGCTTCGTAAGGTGTCTTACCCTCCACGGACTTCGTAGGACACCGATTCAAGATATGAGTAGTTGTGTTGCATGCTTCTGCCCAAAAAGTATTTTGGCAAACCCTTGCTCTTAAGCATTGCCCTAGCCATCTCCACAATGGATATGTTTTTCCGTTCTGCAACTCCGATCTGTTGTGGTGAATAGGGTGTACTGGTTTGTCTCTTGATCCCTTGATCCTTGCAAAAATTTATAAACTCTGTTGAAAAATACTCACCGCCACCATCTGATCTAAGGGTCTTAATATAACAATCTGTTTGTTTTTCAACTAGAGCCTTGAACTCTCTAAACTTGACAAAAGCATCAGATTTCTTGCTTATGAAATAAATCCAGATATGTCTACTATAGTCATCAATGAATGTGATGAAATAGTAACAACCACTAATGGACCTAGTTTGTATTGGTCCACACATATCAATATGAACAAGATCAAGAATGCCATTGGCTCTTCTTGCTCCATCTTTGGGAAATCTCTCTCTATGTTGTTTTCCCAATAGCAACCCTCACAAATTTTTCCTTCAAAAAAGATATCAGGCAATCCAACAACTAGATTACCTCTTTTAAGGATTTGCAAGCTTTGAGCACTAATATGACCAAACCTTTGATGCCAAAGATCACTTCGACTATCAACAGTGCTTACCATAGCTTGAGTAAAAGATCTCACATTCAATTTGTAGAGTCGATTCTCGTTGACTCTAGCTCCTATAGCAATCACTTTGTAGTGATTCTTGATGTCTTTGACAAGACATTTGTCACTGTCAAACTCAACCTTGAGTTGTTGATCAGCCATCGTCCCAGCATATAGTAGATTGTTTGCTAAGCCAGGTACATATTGCACATTGCTTATCTACTTTATCTTCCCACTGGCTAACTTCACTAGTACCACTCCAACTCCTTTAAGAGATAGCAATTTGTCATCAGCTTGTCCAACTTCATCACCATTGTCAGTTTCCTTGAGTTCGAAAAACCACTCTTTCCTTAAAGTCATGTGCTTGGATGCACCACTATCAATGTACGAGGTATCCTTGGCCTCATCACTTGTCATTAATGCTGTAATGAACAATTTTTGCAAACTCTAATAGAACTTGATCAAACATGAATCAAAGCAGTCCGTACAAATACATCAAGCCATTGTATTTTACTCTCTCTCTCTCTCTCTCTCTCTCTCTCTCTCTCTCTCTCTCTCTCTCTCTCTCTCTCACACACACACACACACACACACACACACATGCTTAATCTCCTGAATGAAAAAAAACATTGGAACGTTTTATTTTGACCAAAAGTATTAACAAAAAGGTAATAAGGTTTAAATCAGTTTTGGGCGGGTATATAGGTGGTCGGGCGGTGATATCAACAATGGTATTGTAGAACATACCCGACCGGTATATGATTTTGTGATACTACGGTCGATACTCGACCCGGGTTGGTTATAGCCCATCAATGCACATATCGATACCCGGATCAGGGGCAAAAAATTCAAATTTAACATGGTATCAATATAGTATCCATTTTTAGTTGGTTTTCAAAATTTACATATGTGATAAATATTATTCATGGTGTCCCAAAGACATTGGTGGGCACTAACAAAGTATTGGCCTTTAAAATCATATGCATATTATATTTAAAAAAGTCATGCTTTTTATTAGATGCATACTACCCTTTATAAAATGGCTAATTTTATAAAAAAAAAATAATACTCATACCCAGGTTTATTTTCGGCTTGTATCACACCTACAATACCTAGGCCGGTTGAAACCAACCACCAATTTACAAACATGATGATACTCATGCCCGAGTATTTAAAAGTATAATAGCAAGCCGGCTCGTATTGAAAATATGAATACCCGCCCAACACTGGTTTGAATGTGAACCTTAATGGGGATGTGACAGCTCACAACTAATAATCACGTTCATTTCTCAAGCCCCTTCTCAACAACAACAAAAACTATGGTTAAGAATCTCGTTTTTTTCAAGAGTATATTTCTCTCTCTCTCTTTTTCTCAGTCTCTCTCTTGCTATTTCTCATTCCTAAACCCTAAACCTAAAATTTCAAAAAAGTTGTTCCTCTCGCTAAGCGGTCTCTCTCTCTCTCTCTCTCTCTCTCCCCTAGGAAATTCTCTTTCTAGAAGTTTTTAAAAGCAATGTTCTCTCTCTAAAATTCAACTGGACCAATGAGAAGCTCCAAAACACATTTTGTCTATCATTATTTATTCTCTCACACACACATATTTTCTCACTAAAACCCTGATTTCCATTTTTTGAATCCAAAACCTAGTTTTGATTCTAAAACCCTAAGCTCCAATCACAATTCAAAGCTGTGGCATTCCACAATGCATTACAAATATAGGTGGGGCTGGTTTTGAAACCCACTTTCTAGGGCACATGTATGTCCCACGTGTGGATTCTCGATTGATGACGAGCTCAGCCGCAGTCAGTCCTGACTTTAGAAATCAGCTGAGGATGGATCAAATCCCGCAAATCTCGTTTTGTGTCTAACTGCCCACATCTTTTCTGGGATCCGGGCAGTTGATCTGCCTCTGGACAGCTAACTGACTCGGCTGACTCTGCAGCAAAATACTCATATTTTAGTTGATCCGTGTGACTCTGCAGCAATACATCATTTTTTAATTCAGGTGTAGTTAGCTCTTCACATTTAACCGTACAAAGTCCAGACCTGGAGTCTGATGGGCAATGCCGTGGGGCCTGGGCCATAGGAACTTGAAAGGTTTGTTTTTGAAAACCTGGTGAGCCCTCTAGCTTCCTTCTAAGTTCTGCAATCTGCACCCAAAGTCTGTATTTGGATCGATGTCAAAGTGAATCTTGGAGAGAAGCTTCAGGAAACTCTTCAGTGGATCTGACAGTTGGCCTTGCAGACCCAGGGGTCTGCTCACTACTCAGTCCTGAGTCGGTCTGAGGAATGTTGATTCAAATTCTCCAGTTTTGACAATGAATGCAATGACATCAGGTACTGGTTATGTAACGCTTGCACTGTAGTGACATAAGATGTGGCTATATATAGCATAGCTACTCTTCCCTTGAAGATCCAAGAAGAATTTACTCCTGGGTTTCTCATCTTTACTTGCTGCTGTAGAAACAACAATCTATTAGCTTCTGAGCTGAATGTGGGCTTGAGAGTAAGATAAGTGGGCTGTTGCTTGCAGGATGGCAAAGGGCAGAGGATGGTTGGCTAAGCTTGGATTAAGAGGCAATTCCAGCTCCCAGTTAAATATGATGGATTCCTCCATTCCCCAAGGTCCAGATGCTGATATTCCAGAGTTTCACCAGCAGTTCGCTCAATTTGGAGCAGGCAGATTTTGGGGGGTGGAGCTTGCTTACCAGAGAGTGCCAGGAGTGACTAAAACTGAAGCTGGCTATTCTCAAGGCCACCTGCACAACCCTACTTATAGAGATGTATGTGAAGGAGACACAGGGCATTGTGAGGTGGTGAGGGTGGTTTATGATCCCAAGGTGTGCACCTATGAAAGCCTGCTCGAGGTCTTCTGGGCTTGTCACGATCCAACAGCACTCGAACATAAGGTTTGCTTAAATAGGCCTCCTTTATCAGCTCTGTATTCTGGATAGCGTACATGAATACTTGGAGGTGATTTTCTTTTGCAAAATTTAGGCCTTGTATTTAAGGATTAGGAGCATGATTAACCATTCCCTGGATGCTGGTACTAACGGAATTCTTTGTGGGTTTTGCTTACAGGGTCATTATATCCGACCGCAACATAGATCTGGCATATACTACTATACAGCTGAACAGCAGAAGACGGTCATAGAATCCCTGGAAAATCATCAGAACACATTCGAGAGTAAAATTGTGACAGAAATCCTTCCTGCCAAAAAATTCTATAGAGCAGAAATTTTCCACCAGCAGTACTTGGCAAGGGGAGGTCGGTTTGGGTTTAGGCAGTCAGCTGCCAAGGGCTGCAAAGACCCCATCAGGCCTTATGGCTAGGAGCCAAATATTCCTCTCAATTGGCGTTAGAATTTGCTGCAGTTGGCACTACTGCTGAAGTACGCACCCTCAAATGCATCCCACTAATAACAGTTGAAATCAGATGCCAGCCAGGTGTATAAATAATGGCATATGCTCGTTCTACAACAAGATAGAGTTCCATCCGGGAAAGGCCATGGTATTACATAGCAGCTTATAAAACTTGTTGACATATTCGGTAACACAAGCACCGATATATCCAATTTAGCTGGAGAAAGTTCAATGTTAAGAAAATTGATTACAAAAGAAAAAAAAAGTACACGCACTATGTCACAGAAGTCCATAAGGTACACATAACTAAAGGATTTAATGCAAAATTCTATGACTGATGGATATAATCTAACAACCCTATGAGGTAATTGAAAGGCAATTGTTTACACTGTATAAATTCTGGACTGTCCCATATCCAAATTTATGAAACATTTCATACATAGTTGAGAATTCTTAGCATTATTGTTGTTTGTGAACCATGGTACTTCAACTTAACAGAGGAACATACGTTTCCATCTTATTACCTCAACGATGTCAACGAAGTTGCAACACGTGTGGCAGATCTGATTTGTGACAATACGGCTTGGCAGGTCTGATGCCATGTATGCAGTGGCCTAGGTGTAGAAAGAGTTATTTTTTGACATTTGCCATGAGCCCATGGCAAATGTCATGAGCACATTTGCCATGAGCACATAGATAATGAGCACTAGAATGAATAGAAAACAAAGACTACGCACCATCAATACAGCACTTGATATTCTGCTGCTCCTCAAGTATCACAAACAAACACTGGCACCAGATTGTAGTGAGATAGCTCTTTAAACAATAATTGATGTGCTTTAGAACAGAATCAACTCAGAAACCTGTAAAATAGATGTTAAGAGTTGTGCAATGCCTTCCAACATATGATGAAACTAGTTCATGATTATTCATATGAAGTTTGTTTGAAGATTAACTCTTCCCATTGTAAGATGGTGATTTGGAGAAAATGCATTTGTTCCCTTGAGCAATTTAGCACGTTTTGTTATAAATAAGTATGTTGTGGCTCCAACAATGCTAGAAAATGTTGGCATCATCAAACAAAATGTGAAAAAAAGTATGTCTAGATTTGTGCAATATGTCATGCAACAAATGGAAGAATCAACAATAAGCTCCACTTTATTTTAAAGAATGTCTAGATTTGTGCAATATGTCATGCAACAAATGGAAGAATCAACAATAAGCTCCACTTTATATTTTAAAGAAATGATGTTATCATATATTTATCAAGTCTTGAAGTCAAAGAAAGTAAATCATTGGTTTGCTCGGAAAGACTGGATGGTTTTATGAACCTTATACATATGTACGACGACTATCGTGTAGAGAATAAATACTTTTGACCTTGCCATAATTCTGGATATCAAAGTAAACAATATCATGATTGAAGAGTACCATTATCACAAACAAAACAAGGATAGAATTGAGTAGAACCAACATATGAATGATTAAAAATAAGTAAAATAACAACTTTAGGAATAATATGCAATAAAAAATAAAGGGACCTTGTACTTTGGTCATGGAGCCTAATTAATCAATACATCTTTAAGAAATTTGGTCCTCTAGATATGGCATTAGAGATACGCATGATTGTTAATGTGATTTGGCAATTTCAAGTTACAACCAAGAAATTGAGCAATTCCCTTAGATTAGCTTGATATACCTTTTTTTTTTAAATAAAGGGAAACCTTGGCAAGATCAACAAATAATCAACTTCGCAAGAAATCCTTGTCCAAGTAGTACACCCATCTTCACATATAGGAACATATGGAGGGTTCGGCTTCTCAGATAATGAATTTGTGATTTTTTAGAAAGCAAAATAGTAGATACAATAGATGGTCATAATTCATACCAAAAATAGAAAAATGTCTCCACATTAATACAATCATCAGTTTACTATATACTTGTAGGATGCCTTATGCATAACCTTTGAAAGGTTGTAAGCACTTAAAAGAAACTAGATATCATGACAACTTTTCTAGAAGCACGCTCCAAAGCTTTGATTTGAAATGGATGCAAGAAAAGTTCATGGTATATCATTCTTAATTGTATAGAAACTGGATAATATGGAATACTCATAAACTTCTAGGGTGTCATGTCAATGGGGAGAAAATGAATAGTTTTTTAAACTCCCAATGAAAAGGTTTTATCCCAATATGACATGTGTCTTGAAAGTATGTGTCTAATGTAAATCTATGTATTTACAAGTTATGCAACTTAGATGACTGATGATAGAGAGTATTGGTCTTTGAAAGAGAATTTCCTTTTTTGGGGTGTCCCTGCTACCACCTCTCACCTCTTTCAATCTTATTGTGGTTCCAACAATTTTTTGAAACATACCTACTAGTGTCATCAAAGCACATACATGCCAAGGTTACTTCAAACATTGGTCGTTGTTAGACATGCAACACTATTATCATTAATTACGTAAACAATTTTTTTGAATATGAGGTCTCTTCATATAAGAATCATGCTAACTAATAATAAGATTTTAGACAATCACTAAAACTTCATTCACCTATGATAGTTAATTGAGTTTCCAAACTTAACAAGTATTGCCAAATTCTTTATAATCGAGGGTTGCAATTTTTCCATGTCTCCCAACTTTAAAATATTCAATTAAACTAGAATGTCCTTTTTAAAAATAAAAAATAGTACTTAATTGCAAAAAACACAATCAATAGTACCCATAGACACATTGATTTCTATTCTCCTCCACACAAGAATTGTATAATAATCAAGCTCAAAAGTCAATGGCATAAATAAATCCTTGCGTAAGTAACTACATTTTGACTTCACGCATGATGCATAATCCAAATGCATTCTATAGAGGATTTTCATGTTTGTCACATATCAATAATGAGATTAAAAGTGTCTTAGAATATTTGTTGGGTTTGACCTTTAGGTTCGTATATGACCAAAGTTACCCATCTTGATGGTTAACATATAGCTCATTGGCTTGTACTAGAAATGTTGGGATTCTAATACTTCAAATATTAGTACAATTCCAATAATTTTTAGTCCAAGATTAACTCACATCATTTATCCATGGTAGGAATTGATTTTGCTAGACCCCTTTTTGGTTCGTGAAGTTTTTTGAATGACATAGATTGTTTAAGGTCTTTCAATACTAGTGGAGGAGATTCAAGAAGAGACTTTAGTCATGACATTAAATGGCGATATAGAGATTTTCAACAAGTAATACATCTAGATGGTGAGCTACAAAATGTACATGTTTATGATTCCATGAAAAATAAGCACATTCCTATCTTCAAGTTATGATTTGAGCGTCAATTTTAGATCATTCTCCTGAAACCATCTGTTAACAAGCCTTTGTGCCAACCCTTTTCATCTAGAATAACCCTTGAATGAAGTTTTATTTTCCACAAATTTTCTCAACATATTCGAGGCTTCAAAATTTTACATTGACCTATTGAATATAAAAGACCAGGTCGAAGACATCTCTTCTATACCAATACATATTTTTGATATTACTTATGTTTGGGTATTGTTAACTATGATCGTATCATATATTCATTATTTGAACATATCCTAGCATAAATGGATGCTAAAAACTCATTGGTTACACATGCAGTTTGTATAGAGCAATAGCTCCAATGCCAAATATGTCCATTTCTATTAAGTTTGATATCATGAAAAACTTAACATATTTTGAAATGTTCTACGAATAGATCTAAGGTTTTGGCTTTTTGTAGAAATTGGGTGGTGTGGAAACCTTGTCATGATGAAAGTAATTTGGAAATATTTTTATGTTTTTGATAGAAATGTTAAAAAGTACAGTACTAAAAATGGATCTTTGAATGATCCACAAGGTTGATTGTGTGCTTGTTAAACAATCTATCAGATACTAGTAATCAGAAAACAATATCTAGTTTAACAGCTTGATAGAAAACAAGTAGAGACATTCAGATCATTGATCATAAACTGAGATCCGACTTCACACATGTGAAAATGAGGCTGTAGTACGGTATGTAGACAATGTTTAAAGTGTGCCAAAGCTTAGTTACATTGGAATCAATCACAATCACCATACATAGAGAGTTTAGATTTACAAGCATCTTCATAGCATGTTGGCTCATCTAACATTGAAGTAAGAAAGGTGCAAGATGTGAAAGATGATGAGCCTTCCCTTTAATCACCTTGACCATCATAGGTGAGCCTCAATGGCTCGGTCCTTGCCCTTGTAGATCTTCTTGGAGTTCTTGGAGTTCTTGCATCTTGAGGTGGATCCTCAAGTTCTTCTTCACTTGGAAGCTCCTCGTCCATCCTAGCATGATCCTTGGCATCAAGATTATGAGTAGCATTATCATCCAAATCACAAGCATGTCCTTCACCAAAAATAACATCTCTACTCACTATCACCTTGCTACTGATGGGACTGAAGACTCTATATCCTTTGCTATTCTCACCATATCCCACAAAGATGCCTTTGATGGATGTTGCATCATCCTTCTTCCTCGTATCCAAGGATTGGTGTACATAGAAAGTGGATCCAAAAACTTTGAGATCCTTGAGATTGGTCTTCTCTCCATATAGAGCTTCAAATGGTGTGATTCCTCCAATGGCTTGGTTTGGCAATCTATTGCACAAATAATTAGCACAAGATATTGCTGCACCCCAAAATGTTTTGGATAGAGAAGCATCTAGCCTTAAGGCCTTAGCACACTCACGAAGAGATCTATTTCTTCTCTCACTCACTCCAATTTGTTGAGGGGTGTATGGACATGACAACTCCCTCTTTATGCCATTAGAACTAAAAAAGTCAATCGACATCTTCATCATCTATTAGAAACTCATAAGATCCTGGAGCACCATGAGTGACTCCATTCTTACTTTCCAAATAGCATAATTGGTAGAATTTAACCTCTGACTAGCTTCTAGAAGGTAGGCTCCCAGTGATCCCATCTTACTAGTGAAATTCTACAC
This sequence comes from Diphasiastrum complanatum, assembly GCA_029204225.1. Lineage (NCBI taxonomy): Eukaryota > Viridiplantae > Streptophyta > Lycopodiopsida > Lycopodiales > Lycopodiaceae > Diphasiastrum > Diphasiastrum complanatum. The sequence goes on along the minus strand of MU832988.1, from coordinate 45,116 downwards.
ACAAGATATAGATTTGGTTGAATTTGAAACTCACAAAGGTTTTTAACTTGCAGTGTTTCACTCAAATGTTGAGTTCTAATCCAACAGATGGACTTGTAATCACAGTTCTATCACTCCCTCACAAAGTTGGAATGAAGATAAGATGAAGTGAAAACTACTCTCAAGCAAATCTTGCCAATCTGGGCTATTTTTGAACAATAGAATGACTCTATCTCTCTATTTCACTTTGATGTACTTTCTAGACCTGGTTTCCACGTTAAGAAAGTATGATATCAGCCTAGATTGATTAGTTATCATGAATCAAATCCAAAACTAATTAATGGCAAGTGATCTTGGTAGCTTATCCTAGGATTTGCACCAAAAATTACATCAAATTGACACCAAATGAAATTACAGTAATCCAATGAATATGGGGTTTAAATGTTGGTTCAGAGTTTCCCACACGTGTGAACAGTATGGATTTTGATCCACAAAAAGTTTGGAATCAAATCCCCTCACCAATTCCAAGATACCAGCTCGCCCTTCCAATACTAGTTTTTTGCACCAAAAACCTACTAAAGCTGGATTAGTTTCAAACACTGATCAATAGCCTTGTACTTGGCTCTGATACCATGTTAAAAAGTATAGTACTAAGGACCATAAATGGATCTTTGAATGATCCACAAGGTTGATTGTGTGCTTGTTAAACAATCTATCAGATACTAGTCATCAGAAAACAAGATCTAGTTTAGCAGCTTGATAGAAAACAAGTATAGTCAATCAGAGCATTGATCATAAACTGAAATCCGACTTTACACGCTGTAGTCGGTTGTAGTATAGGGGTCCGTTCACTGGGAGCCGCCCGTGCACACCTGCATAGCAAGAGAGAGAGAAGGGAGATAGGGAGGAAGGAGTGATGAGAGAGAGGAGAGAGGAGAGAGAGTCTAGAGAGAGGAGAAAAGAGAGAGAGAGAGAGAGAGAGAGAGAGAGAGAGAGAGAGAGAGAGAGAGAGAGAGAGAGAGAGAGAGAGAGAGAGAGAGAGAGAGAGAGAGAGAGAGAGAGAAGAGAGTTCACCAAGGATGGTTGGGGCTATAGGGGCTCGAGCGCCTACCCATAGCTATGCACCAATCAACCTTGGAGAGAGAGAGAGAGAGAGAGAGAGAGAGAGAGAGAGAGAGAGAGAGAGAGAGAGAGAGAGAGAGAGAGAGAGAGAGAGAGAGAGAGAGAGAGAGAGAGAGAGAGAGAGAGAGAGAGAGAGAGAGAGAGAGAGAGAGAGAGAGAGAGAGAGAGAGAGAGAGAGAGAAGGAGAGCTTTATTGAGAAAGATGAAGATATGTACAATGGGAAATGGCCTCCTTATATAGTTGAGGAGAGAGGGCCATCTTGGCTCTCATTGGCCTATTTACAATGGCATCCTAGCCCTTCAAACTAATTGAACTTCAATCTAATGGTTCATTAGGAAAAGGGCCAAAACTCACATGATTCATGTGAGTTTGAGAGATTCTCTTTTAACTTAGAACCTTATGAACTTGACTTTGGGCGTTTTAATTAATTTATTCTAACTAAGGCCCCAAGTCTTTTATTCAAGTTCTACCTAACCATTTGCATGCTCATTGGGTTGGGCTTACACGCGCAAGATGCTAGTGCCCTCACACTTATTATTAATCTAACTGTGCACTGCATTGTGGCGGGGCCCACTAGGTAAGGCTTGGCCAACAATATTTCAAGTGGTAGGACCCACTTGTTCATTATTGTGCAGGAAATACCCACAACAGGGTCCATGGCCCAAAGTAGTGTCGGTCCCTCGGCGCTAGGCTGCAACTGTTGTGAAGGGGTGTTGTTGTCGGTTCTTTTATTGCTGGGACATGGGTGCTTCAGGGAAAGCGTGGAAATGATCCAAGAGTCATGCTTGGTAGGTGCATGGTAGGATCAAATCTCATCATAAATCATGGTCTAGATCCCAAAAAGTAGGAATCACTACCAAATGGACACAACCACTCCTCTTGACTCGTGGCAACCTACATTAGGTGTGGATTGACAAGTGGCAATTTGGCCATTCAAGTGTCTAACAAAAAATATTGACAAAATATACAATATTCTACATGGCTAGATTTGCCAATGTAGGCAATTTTTCACAAGAAAATCATGACCATCTAGAATATTGCTTCCCAAATTGTCACAATTTTATTATCCAAATTAAATCCTCTATGTGTTGGTTTGTGTGACGATGCATTGCTACTTGAATGACGAATTTCAAGGAAGATGATTACTATTGATTTTACCGAGGTCAAGTCCCTTAACAAAATGGTACAACTATTAGAAATGGGAATGAAACATAGAGTTGTCATAGACAAAGCTTTGATATTATGTAGGAAGTCTATGCATTGATCTACACAGAGAGAATGGATAGTGGCAATAGGAAGTAGAAACATGTACAAGGATATGTAGTGTCGCAGTCAGCAAGCAAAAAAAGATGAAGCAAAAAAATGTGATTGCAAAAAAAACAAAAGTGAAATACATCATTAACATGAGACAAATTGAGTACTTCAAATTAAGCAAAAGCGACCTTGAAAAAGATCAGAGTACACAAGATGATTTGTACCGATCTATCTAGCATTGGCTTTGAAAACACTTGTCTTGTCTTTATAGAAGCGAGCTACTATTTAAGAAAGATTATTTGCTACTACCTAATTCATCCTATATTAGATAGCCATCGCTTTAAAGCTTAATCACTATGTACATAGTAGATAATTGTCATTGTTGCATCTTTGATTGAAATGAGATCGTAACTTGGGTCAAAAACATACATAGAGTCAAAATGGACAACAGTTGTGTGTGGACAAAATTGCACTCTTTGATTAATAGAAAATAGAGTATATGAGCATGAAATAATGCGCTGGTCTATGAGGTGCAAAAATGCAGAGAAGTCATTGGGCACGTGAATGTTACAAGAAGAAAGCAAACATAAAGGCGGGAAAAGTGAAGCAACAAGGCAACATCGCCAAAGATGATGGGGAAGATGATGTGGCAAGTGTCTTCTCATCGGCATTGGCATCCCAGGTTGATGATGGTGCCAGATGGTTAATAGATTCAGATGCCACAAGGCATATGACTGGGAAATGCAATTGGTCTAAGAAATTCTCGCCAATCCATGATGGGGACAAGGTGACACAAGCCAATGGGGAGGAATGCCAAATACAGGGTGAGACAAAGTACTTGTACAGTTTTTTGATGGTAAGATCAAGAATATTCCTAATGTGCTTTATGTTCTTGGACTCAAAAAGAGTTTGCTTTCCGTTGGTGTGATGGCAAGTCACCTCTCAAGGTTGAGTTTGTCAAGGATGGATGCCTAATGAAGGATATGGACCACAACTATAAGGTGGTAGTGAAAGGTTATCGAGATAGTAACTGTGGCTTTTATAAGTTGGATGCTGCAAAACTAGGTGAATATGGTTTGGCTACCTCAACAGCATCACAATCTGAATTGTGGCACAAAAGACTTGGTCACTTAAACTATGGGAGCTTAAGATTGAAGGTGAAGTTGAAGATGGTAACATGATTACCAACACTACAGGATGATCATCATGCCATATGTGAAGGATGTGTTATGGGAAAGCATCATAGAGAAACATTCAAGAAAGGGGGAGCTACAAGAGCTAAGAAATCGCTGGAACTTATTCACAGCGACTTGTGCGGCCCAATGAAGACCATGTCGATGGGGAAAGCCTATTATTTTATGACTTTCATAAAAGATTACTCTAGGACGAGATGGATTTATTTCTTGAAGAAGAAATCTGATGCTTTTGCTTGCTTCAAGGAGTTTAAGGCTTTAGTAGAGAACCAACTGGATGCACGCATCAAGGTGCTCAGATCAGATAGAGGGGACAGATACAAATTTGATGATTTTGAGGACTTTTGCAAGGAACACGACATCAAAAGACAATTCACACAATCACACACATCGCACAGTAATGATGTAGCTAAAAGGAAAAACAGAATTATTATGGAGAGTGCACACTCCATAATGAAGCAAATGGGCTTCACCAATTCTCTTTGGTCGAAAGCATGCAATGCGACAACATTCTTGCAAAACAGAAGTCCTACAGTTGCAGTTCCAAATGTGACTCTCAAAGAGGAATTCACAAGAATGAAGCCAAAAATCGACAAGTTTCGTGTCTTTGGATGTAGGGCCTATGTACATGTGTCAAAGGAGGAGCGAAGCAAACTTGATGCCAAAGCAATCAAGTTCATCTTTGTCAGTTATGATGAGAGGACGAAGGCATACAGTTGTCTTGATCCTGTAATGAACAAGATTCACATAAGCAAGGATGTAATCTTTGATGAGATGCATAGGTATGAAGATAAAAACCATGCAGATGATGAAAGGTAGCATGTGCAACAGTAATCTTATTCAAGATCTTGCATAATATTCCATTTGTTCTTTCAGCTAATCCGTTGGCTTTCGGACTATAAGGGGTTGTCTTCTTGTGTTTGATCAAAAAATATGTTGTCAGGAGTCGAATTGTATCATTAAGAAAATGAGTACGACGATCAATGACCAATCCAAGAGGACACCCATAATGTGTAATTATAGATTTGAATAGTGTAGAAGTCGAGTTTGAGTATATTCAAATTTGAATGTAGGGTACATTGAATCTAGTCCTAAAAATAGTAGGGTTTTTCATATTGGAGGAAATGAAGTGGAAATTTAGGTTTTGGACGTAATATAAAAGGACTAACTCATGGGAAGAGAGGATATACTCTCTCTCTCTTATTTCATTCATGCTTTTACATGGTTCTCTTGGGTTCTACTATCCATTGGTGCACTCTATATTTGATATCTTGCAATTTTGTGTGTAGAATGATCATTAAATGCTATTTTCAGATCCACACATGTGAAATACAGTAGCTTATTGTAATTGTACAAAAAAAATAGTACTTTATGTTTTGGTTCATGAGTGATCAAGATCTATTAGAGTTTGCATCTTATTTCTAGTGTAGATGCTGACTTTTCTACATTGGCAAGATTGGTGAGCTGTTTGTTTCTAAATTCAAGATCAATATTGTAGGTTTGGATCTTAATGGATCTCAAATCTTTCACACCCTGCAGGATTTTTGAAAATCACCAAAATTTTCCTGGGAAAGGCAAAAGCAATTTCTGTCCGTCAACCACTGTTACAGTTCGTCACAAATGGACACCATTGATTGGGCCACTTAAGCATTGAAAGCATGCGAAGTCAAAAAAAACATCTTGACAAAGGGCCCTTTTTGAGTTCTAATATACCCTATTGTCATGACCATCTAACTATATACAAGTCATATGACTAAAACTAGTCAAGCTAGAGTTGTGAATTTTAACACTCCATTGCTTGGAAAAGAGCATTCCTACTACTTTTATTTCATGAATAACATAAGAAAAAACATAGTGTGTTGTTGCAAATGCTGGATGACAAGGACGAAGCATTCATGCCCACAACCAATTTCACTAAGTTGTCCACAATGTATGGAAGAGGGTGGACTTTTGGTTTTGCTGCTAATCATAAAGGGGTATCCAATGACTGATAGATGTGGATTTACAAAAGTGTGAAGCGGTCCTTGAAAGACAAGTGAAGTAGTTGGAAAGCAATTTGTTGATTGAATTCTTCAAGCAAACACAATTGTTAGGGAATGAAAGCTGAGGGTCGAGGTCATTGCAATAAGATAATCTCCACATTTGTGGCACCTAGTTTTTGTGGTAGAAGGAAGAACAACAAAGGAGAATGCATTCAACATATGTGGTTTTGTGCTACTGATATTCGTTGCATGTGGATTATCAATGCAAGCATTGTCAATGCACAAACTAGAGTTAAGGATTTGTGGATGGTCCAAAAAGACACCTTGCGACACAAAATGAGTTGAACATTTTAAATTGTGATGGGTATTTTGTGGAAACAAAGTGTCAAAATGATGGCAAAGGAAGGAGCATCGAATAGGAGAATTCAAGCCTCTAACATTCCAAGAGATTAGGTTCATAGGGAGAAAATAATAAAAAACGAAAGACCAGAATTTTTTTGCACTAGAATAAATAGAAAGTGAGAGATATAAATTACCCTTCTAAGAGTAGCCATAGGCCTTTTAACTTGCCATAGGTTTATGTAAGCTGCAAGTCAATACTTTTGTGTTTGTCGTAGGAACCATACTTGTAGGGGGGATCCAAATCTTTGACTCGTGTGTGGAAACTAATAGGCTAAAATGACTCACATATGTTATTGTTATGTAAAAAGTGACTTGAAGAAAAGACTTTAAGACTATGGGAAGTGTGCTTAGATTCCTTGGCCTTCTTTGTCATGTTCCTTGAAATACTTGAAGTAGACGTCTAAAATTGTGACCTTTGACCATTGACTTGATTAATTGTTTATCCAAAGAGGTATCGTATGGTTACCAAAGCTAGTATGTTGAGACATATTTGCTATATTTTGTATTACAACTCTACATACATTGAGTACTAATAATCATACTTGTAGTTGTTATGTATTTGCTTAACAAATGGTATATACATTTGTTGTTGATGTTAAATGGTTTCACATGTACCGTCATAGAGATTGTTTGGATAATGTATGTCGTGGACTTTTAGAATTTCATTAAATTTATAATTGTCCATTGAGAATCATAATAAAATTTTCTTGGCCACTTGTTTCTTAAGTTTTTCAAGCTCGACTTTATTTTTTTGAGAAAGTTTTGTGGGTTATATTATGTGCTAAAAGACAAGCAATATGATTACTATAAGTTTGCAAACATGACCTCAATTTTTGAGCATGTCTTGTGGGTTATACACGTTTATTTTGTGCCAAAAAGCATGCAATATGATTAATTGGACTTGCTATTTTATGTCACATAATATTCTAAAAGAAAAGAATGAACATGTGGGGACAAGGTTTTGACATAGAGTCATATAAAACTTATCTTTGACTGTTGACCATTGACAAACACCTACTTGAACTTCGTCTAAGTGGTATACAAATTCTTGATAAGACAAATGATTCTCTTAAAAGAACTCTTCTTATCACCTTTTCTTTTTTAAAAAATTTAAAGTACATGGTGGCCCAAATTCTCTTTATTATCCAAGTCATAAAGTGATGAATAGATACTTTTCATGGTTCAAGCTTCTTTCACATAGTAGATGGTAGAAAATCAATCAAATGGATTTCGTTTTCCACCTTCTCTTCTTAAAGGATTGTAAGTACATGGTGGCCCATAATCTATCATTTTTCACCAAGTCATCAATAAAGATATATAATTATCATGGTACATCCCATAGAGATTAAAAGGTTGAAAGGTTGATTGTCTTTGAACTCAATCCTGCTAGTTTGTTGCTCCTTATGGGCCTAGGCTTGGATGTGGCAAAAAGTATTAGTGAATCACATGCCCTTCTCTACGGACTATGTTGGAATATTCCTTTGGAAATATGAAAATGAAGTGCAACTTTTGAAGCATTGGGTCCATCCAATTGGTGTTGTGAGACATGGCCTCTTCGAGATCTTGCAAAAGTCTAGAGGGTTAGTTTGTGAAAAATCAAAAGTCATCTATGTTGACTCTAGGGGTTTGATAAGTTTTTCTATATCCATCTATGTGTGAGTAGGTGATAGGGCCGATTTTGGCTTAGGAGGCAACTCGAGCAAGTACACTTGTAATTTTGGCTCGAGCTAGTTAGGCTTGCTACAAGTGCCTTAATTAGGTTGGATGAGTGACTCACTCCTATGTATTGGCATGAGATCTAGTTACCAATCAAAAGTGAGATTTCTACAAAATGGTCCAATCAAATTTTAGGACTCATAAGTCACTCAACCAATCACATCTAGAGGAAGGGAAAAAGGGGTCCAATGAGAATCAAGCATCCTCTACCTCGAGATCCTATTAGACGACATGCTAGGTTCATTTGTGTCTATGATTTTTGGAGTTAATGTGAGATACAACATTTTGAGTCATATTGGCATTCTCTCTCTACCCGAGGCTTGATAGTTGGTTTCTCTCTCTACTTGAGATCAAGGCTTTTCCACACTTAGTTTTTTATTTGAAAAGTCTCCACACATGTGAAAGTACTTGGATGATTGATATATGCATGTTATCAAGTGCTCTTGCCTTAGTTTTTTTAGTAGATCTTGATTATCAATCTATGCTTGATCTTCGTGCAATCACCAAGTTTAGGAGATTATAAAAACACCTTAGGGCACTCCCACATGTGTGAAATTCAACATGGTATCAAAGCCTACCTTATATATCCATGCATACATCAAGATTGTAGTGATTTTTTGCCTTGAAATCAAGATTAAGAGAGTGTAGTTGCATCTCCCTCGCTATCTTTGAGATTTTTGGATCAAGAGGGTTCATTATCACATTGATTGGAGCTGATCTAGTATTGTATAGAATTCAGTGCTCAGACATGTGTGAGGGACAGCCAACTTTGACTTTTTGGTTCTCCTCCAACTTAGATCCAAAGTCCATGCTAGATAGCTTGCTAGAAACTAGTAGAGTCAAGATTGTGTAGCAATTGGTTTCATATCAACTGGATCTTCCAATCAGAAGTTATATCCAATTGAATCAAGGTGGGTAGGGCACCCAGCCTAGTTGGACACATTTTGTTTGACTCCAATCTTGCTTGTTTGATCCAAAAACTCAAGAAAAAGCTCGCCAATCTAGTCTATTTGAGATATAGACAATCTTTTGAGGTCATGGCCACATTTTTTCATGAAATCCATTTGTATTTGAGTGATTTGTGGATTTTTTGAGGGATTTCCACGTGTTTGAAAGATGTTGACCCAAATTTGGTTTCATACTTCATCTTTGAGTGAAATTTTGATCAAACTCTCTATCAATCATGATGGAGATGGCAAAGCCTTATTTGTCAAAGACAAGCACCAAGGGAGGAGCAAAGATCAACACCAACATTTTTCTAAAGACAAACTAAAGACAAGGACAAAGATGGAGAGGAGGAGGATTCCTCTCAAGTTTCTACACCAAATTTGAAGAAAAAAAAGATCAAGTGCTTCTTTTGTGGCAAGCCATTATGCCACTAATTGTTTCAAGAAGAAGAACCAATTCAAGCAAGCCAACATCTCTAATGAGGGAGATAGTGATGCAATTGAAGGTGATGGAGAAGGCTCTTATGGTATCAAGCTTCTCCTATTCTCCTTTCAAAAAGGATGGTATATGGTATATTGATAGTGGAGCTTCATCTCATATGTGTAGCTCCAAGGACTCTTTCTCTTCTCTCTTGCCTTATGAAGGAGTCAAGAAATCCATAGACACTACAAATGATTGTGAATGCAAAATTGAAGGAGTAGGGAGTATCCCCTTGAAAGTTGCATCTTCAAAAGTTCTATCTCTCAATAATGTGCTCTTTTTTTAAAGCTCACAAACCTTGTAAGTGTTGACCAATTGCTTGATAATGGCCTTGATGTCAAATTCCATATTGACACTTGTGTAATCAAGAAAGACGATGAGATTCTTGATTGTGGATCTCGATTTGCAGGCATCTACAAATTGGATCCAAGAGAGAGTACAAACTCTTGTGATATTGCATATGTGACCAAGCTTTCCAAAGAATGTATCCTTCGAGCTAGACTCTAACAAATACCCATCATTGGTCTAGTACAGCTCATTGGACGTATCAATGTAATGCTTGAAGACATTCTTGGCATGCTTGTGGTTCGGTGAGGATTGGGTGCCTGATGATATGCCTATGGCTTCAAGGGCGGGTTCAGTAACGTGCACCTTGTGGGTAGTCCCCTGGTAGGTAATGTAAGATTTGGACTTTTCCTCAGTCTAGGTGCAAAAGGAAAAAGTTATAAATTGCATATTGATTTTACTCGAAAAGGCGTGCTTGTGGATCCCCATTGCCTTGAGTAGAGGCTCATCAAGGTTCATCCATTGAGCCACCATGCTTGTGCTAGGAAGTATCATGATGTCCGTTTGGGTTGGAACATGACAATGAATGACATACTACGGAGACTGAGAAGTATGAGTAGAAGACATGATGAAAGTAAGCAAATACTGAAAGTCAAGAGCGCAAGAGTGTATCAAAAGGCTAAAAGAAAGTTTCGAAAAGTTCTGGTCGCTGGAAAATTTGGCAAGACCTTCGCTAGCACAAGTGACAAATGAAATTGACTTCAACCCTTTTATAGGTGAATTTGGAAAGTATTAGTTTGGCACCTCATTTTTGGACAAAAAATTACAGGCATGTTTTGTATTGTGAAAATAGATTCCAAAAATTCCAGCGAGGGTTTCTGAATATCTAAAGTGGTCCGACGAAGTCTGAAGATCTGGCAAAGGTTCATCATTCGCCTAAGAACTTCCTTCGACTAGGTACTGTAGATAAGAGAAATTTTCAGGATCTGGACCTATGTTCAGCCTAATTTTGGCATTCTAAATCCAATGTTGCTTTGCTTGCCTCTTCATCATTGGTCCTACAACTTTTCCTTCCTTCAATACAACTGCTTTAGACGGTTTTATTGTTGGTTCATCATGAATATCTCGGACTCCAAATCTTGTAGGATCCATGTGATTGAGAATCTGCTCATCTATAAGTTTTGCATCTTCATCGTAAGTCAAGGCGTGACTCTCATGAATTAGATCATCTTCAATTGGATCTAGAATTGGATCTGTTGATAACCAAGCTATGTTCATCATATTCAATGAAAAAGTGATTTGTGTATCCAAAGTTCAATCTGGTAAAGGAATCTCGCTCAATTTGGATTGATTATCTCATTGACACATATAGTCTACTATACAATCCACGATTGCAAGAGCTTGGTTCCAATTGACAGTATCAGTTACAGAGTCATAGTGAACTCCCAAAGTCTTCACTTCTCGATCACAAGTATAATCCATTGTGGATGAATCGTCATTCCCTTTTTGGACTACTGGCTTGATAGTCCAAGTGATTAGATCAACTTTGACTGCACGTTCACAATTTTTGAAAGTAATTTTTCCGGTGCCCCAGTTATGAACTCGTAACCATGGATGGCCCAATAAGACACGATATACATTTGGTGTGTTAGGTAAGTCCATTACTACAAAAGTAATGACAAACTGAACTCCAAAAATTTTGGCAAGTATATCTTCTACCATTCCCTTAGGACAGACCGTCGTTTGATCAGCTTGCTTAATGGCAAAAGTGGCAGGCTTCATCTTTGTAAGTCCCCATTTTGCACATAGCTTTGTTGAAATCAGGTTAACTCCTGAATCATCATCTATCATGGCTGCTTCTATACCAAACGGTCTATGTTGTATCGGCCGGGTGATGTTTCATTGCTCACTTTCCTAGGCTTCTCTACATTTCTTCGAATGCGGCACAAAAGAGTAAATAATGTGGCAACATCAAACATGGAATGTAAATAGAACTCAAAAGTGGCTCACAAGCTATCCACGCCATTATATGATAAGATATATAATGCATTTTATTTTTAAAATTGTAGTTCCTACATTAGACCCCCGACACAAACTAGTTTTTTTTTTTGGCATGGTTTGCACACAAGTAGGCATCTTTAAAAAGGCTGAGATGAGCCTTTGCTACCTCTTGTACTTCATACACTGCTGGACTAGCTACTCTTTATCCTGCTATGAAGTTATTAGCAATTCCCATAATTAACTAGACCATTGGAGCTTGAGGCATTAGGAGCTTAGTCTTATTATGATAGTGATAGATTTCCACCGACCAACGTAGACGATTTTGTCTTACACTTACTGATGCAAACACAATCCACCATGATGACCAATACTCCCATCCATTCTTCTCCTTCACAAGCTAATTCTCCTCCAAAACACCAACCACTTCCACATTCACCTCCCACACAATCCCCTCCACCTTCATTTCCACAAAATACATCTCCTCCACCGATTCCAGATCTCCTTCCATATGACCCTATGCCTTACCCCCACTATGGCTGCCCCTTCCTAACCTTGGACCTTGGGAGCAATTACCACTATAGGCCCAGAAAGTGGTATGGTTGGTGAATGCGCTCCAATATAGCATTTTCGGCACATTGTTAGGCCAACATGCACTGAGGCAGGTAGACGATGGAGCCATCTTACAGCTTCATCATGAAAAGGAAAAGTTGGTGGCTGATTTCAATCAATAGCAGCAGCAAATCCAAGATCTAGATGCACACATCCAACAATAGTAGTAGATGCTCAGCCACCTCCAAAACCAGCTCAGCTGAAATATCAACGCATCTCCCATCTCCAAAATCTAACGACAAATCTCACTATGGAGAGGGACGATGCCTTAGCAGCCACAAGTGCAGCACGTTTCACTACGAAGGATCAGCTGGAACAGGACAATTTTGAAAATTTTGCACCTCCAGCTATTCCCGAGGGAACTAACATTTCAGTGGAGGCATATCAAAAGTTGGCACAAAAGTTAAAGGCCATGATGGAGCAACATACCCAAATGCAAAAATCATATCCTACCACAATCGAGGCCCTAAACCAACATATTGCCACCCTGGAAGAAAAGTTAAAGGCGGCCACCCAATCGACACCTTCTGTCCATGCAGAACATGCCCAATTTCATCAATCACGACATTATTACGATGGATCTGATGGTGGTGACAGGGCAAGTTTGGCCGCCATCAATAATCAAGGCTTCTATCTATTTTAATTCCTTACTAGAATGATAAGAATCTTAAGATTTAATGTCATTGTATTCAAAAGAGAAGCTAAAGATGGGAGATAAGTTATCTTAAAGACTAAAGACTTTTCTCAAGACCCCCTTGGAAGGAAGATGCATATTTGATGATGCTTCTTAGGAGGACTAATACCTTAACAAGAATCTCCAAAAAGGAGACCAAATATAGAAAAACTAAAGCAATTGCATGTACTTTTAATCCAATGTAAAGAGCTCGAATTGTCAGACTGATAGTGAAGCGACATATGAAATTTTTTCTTATGTATGAGAGTAAAAACAAGGACACATATTAAGAGCACACAAATTAAAAATAGGCATTGCTTTCATTGGCAATGCACCATGTAGAATTTTCCCTTGAATTTTGTTCAATTTTTTTATTTATGCATATTAAAGTCCTCAAAGTCCTTCCAAGTATTGTTTACATTTATCAAGGTGAAAATGTTAGTGTATTTATCACACAAATAAAGAATTTTCAAATGAGCTTCATGTAGTAGGAGAAGTGCCAAGAAATAATGATCTTGTGCAAATGACATTGATTGGAATGATTGATAATTATCAATTATTTGTAGGTAGGATTTCTTGGAGGGAGATTATGCCATGATTTGAAAAGTTTTTGGGAACTATACTTTAGGAGGAGCAACACAAGTGAGGTATCATCAGTTGAGTGATGGCAATGATTAGGCTTTAGTATTCAAATGAAAAAAAGGCAAAGCACCTAAGAAGTGGAAAGCATGACTCACCTAAGATGAGGCAAAATCCTTAGGAAATGAAAAACATGAAGGAATTTTTTGTTTATTGCAGCAACAAAGCCATCATAAAAATGAGTGTTATAAGTATCTAGTGAAATCTAGGAAGGGAAGGCAAAGAAATCAAGTAATTTGGTTAAGGAAGAGGACAATGGAAGTGCACATAAATTGTTCTTAACAAAAGCTTGTATCAGCTCAAGCAAGAAGCAAAATCCAAGGTACTCTTGAATCCATACTTTGTTGCTTGGTCTTGAACTCATTATGAGTGAGCATGATCACTCTCTTTACTTCATGATTGATGGAGTTCACGCTCACTAACTCCTTACTAATCATCCACATAGAATAGTTAGAAGATGCCAACCTATCTTTTGGTTCCAAAACAATGTTGCCATGATAAGTGATCTCGACTAGACAAAGTAGATCTAGATCAAACTTCATCAAATAATGATGATGTGCACAATCTTGTGCTCCCAAATCACCTAATAAGTGTTAAGGGATCATATTATAAACAATTATAAGAGATCAAACAAATCAAAAAGATATTATGAGCATCATCAACAATACAATTTAGCAATTTTGATTCAAATCACTACCATTAAGTGAAAACTAGTATCGGATCTAACTTATTCTAATAATATGCAACTCAACTACTTTCTAAAAAAATATTAGTTAGGATCATACCACATTTAAGCTGAATTTCTCCTTCCCAAAGGTTTGATCCCCTTCCTTTAGGGATATGCACAAAAATGCCTTCCTTGATTCCCAATTTTGAACTCACCTTTAACCTTGCACAAATGGCAAATGGATCACCTAAAAGAAGCTTGGAAGACCAATAATCAAAGTTTTGATACCAAGTCAAATTTTTATATGCCAAAGAAATCCTAATTGCCAAGATCTCATGGATTTTTTATGCAAAGTAACTAAGGGATCAACTACCAATTAACAATGCATCCAAATCTATCTTCCTATATGATAATAGTTTGCATTTTGAACAGACATGCATTACATCTCCTCTATAACGAACATAGACATGAAGACAGAGCTGTAGGATTCCAAGAGAGAAGACTTTGAGTTTTCTAGTTTTAATTTTATGAGTGCGTTGAAATCTGACTTTCCAAATGTGGGGTGGATTAGAAAGATTCCATTTGGAATTGAACCAGGAGAAAGTGAAATTCGGTTCTTTGGTTGCAGCAAAAACAGAAAAATAGGATATTTTGTCAGATTTGTCATGGACCTTAAGAAGCCAATTGTTGTTCTGATTAGAGGAGAAAGTAGATAGAGGCCCAAGGTCTCCATGAGTGAAAGCATAAGAAATGTTGGTTTTACGAGCGGAGAGACCAAATTCAGTTATGAGATGGGAAAGACTAAGTGAATAGATGAAATTCATGATATGCTCCCAAGTGACAAGACCCTTGTGCGAGAGACAAAAACAACATCTGTTTTCAATCAAAGAAAGACATCCAGAATTGATATTGATTACTTTAGAGAACCATAAAGATTTCAAAGGCAAGGTAGAATTGCCACCAGTCCAAACGGTAAGATCTCGCATGGAGAGGAGAACTCTATAGATAGACTTGAAAAGATGAGGAAGAGAGACAAAGAAGGAGATAGCAGAGCAAATAAATTTGAGGAAGTAGGAGTGAGAGGCATTGTTCTAGAAGGAAAGAAGGGGAGGAAAGATAGAAGTCATCAAAAGGGTCCAAGATTGAGGTCGGGAGAAATTGAAATGGATTCGTCTATAAAGGAGAGAAAGGGAAGTCATGGAGGGATTGAGAAGACCAAAAAGTTAAAATTATGATAGAATCTAGTGCAGTATGTCGATCACATCAATCAATCGCCATAGCCACTCCTCACAAGCTCTCAAAGATGGCACAACAAAAGTTAATAGATTACAAAAAAACAATGTACATATAAGATAAATCCCAAATTGCATGGGCTTAGGTGTCACTAAACTAGCCTACCAACTGTGGCCCACACCTATGGCCAAACCAACTGACAAACCTAGGACATGCCCCTGAGTATAGCACAACAAAACCAAAAACCAATGTATAGGCTAATTTTCTACCAATGTGGCTACTCAGCTAACCCAAATAGCCAGCTACAAGACGAGAGCCCCACTGATATGTCGATGGCGGGTCAAGTCCAAGGACAACTAAATACAGCAAAACTTATTAACTATACCTTTATTACAATATCACATTTGAAGCTTATACAATTGAATCATATTGAACCTGGTTTTTAACTCTCTCCCTTAAGCTCAACTATGATAGAGGTAAAGAAATACAAACTATAGCAATGTTTAGAGTGTCCAAAAGATGTTATGCATGTCCTACTACCCTATACTTGACTCAAACAAATCACCAGGTTTGACACACAAAGTGTCATGCAAACACAATGCTCACACAAAGAGTCTACCACACTCTCGACCAACTAACTTGTCCCCAATCCGACTTGCACACAAGACACAAGTGGACCACATGAGCGACATAGCTCAAATTGAGGAAATCCCATTGCCACCATGAGACTTACATCCTCCATCTAGCTAGGTTGACATCCTATCAGGCACTTATAGGCACAAACCTGTAAAGCTGACATAAATGAGTGATTGAGGCTCAACTTGAGGAAATCTTATTGCCACCATAAGATTGTACCCTCACCAAATAGGCAACTAGTAGACATAACGACAAGTCAAAGAGCATATCAAGTGACTACTTTGTTTCTAATGTAGCCAATGCATAAACACATACAACTCCAACTTAGATCTAGACCCTCGTGACAAGGTAACATGCAAGCCCACACACACTCATGCAAACCAACGCAAATAATAAATACATAACGGTGTCACATTTGATCAAGGGAAGATCATCCTCTTTGATGCACTTTAGCTCCATGATTAATCTCTTGATCCAAAGCACCTCTTTAGTTGTTGTAGTGAGTGCTTTGTACTCGGCTTCACAAGAAGATAGAGATATGGTATCTTGCCTCTTTGAAAGCCAAGACACAAGATTGCCTCCAAGAAAGATAGTATATGCATTAATGGACTTTCGATCCATTTTATCACTTGCAAATTCGGAATCCGAATAGCCAACAATGGTTAGATCTTCATTCTTGTACAGTAAACCATAATCTTGAGTAGAAGATACATATTTTAGAACTCTCTTGGCCATCTTCCAATGTTGGATCTTAGGATCTTGCATAAATTGACTCAATTTGTGCAGACAATAGCTCAAATCGGTTCTAGTGATAGTAAGCCAAATTAAAGACCTATAAGACTACTATAAAGTGTGATGTCCTCGAAGGATCTTTCATCACCTTTAATAGGATCTTTTACATGTTGCTCCATGGGAGTATCTATGCCTTTACAATTTTGCATATTGAATTTTCTCAACATAGAAAAGACATATCTAGATTGACAAATAAAAGCATACTCCTCATGAAAATCAATCTCAAGGCCTAAAATGTAATGATTCTCTCCTAGATCTTGCATTTTAAATTCTTTTCCTGATGCATCTTTGGTTTCTTGAACTAGCATCAAACAATTTCCACTAAGAATAATGTCATCTACATAGATTAGAAGAATGACAATATTACTACCATCAAACTTTAAGTACATAGAAGGATCATAGTCACTAAGCAGAAATCCTAATGAAAGTAGAAAGTTGTTGAGTCTTGAATACCATGATCTAGGTGCTTGCTTCCAAAGCCATACAGACTTCTAAATAGCAAACACACCTTAGATTTATCCTTGATAAATCCTTGAGGCTGTTCCATGTATATCTCCTCCTCAAGATAGCCATTCAAAAAAGCGTTGGAGTCATCAAGTTGAGACAATTTCCATTTAAAAAATAAGGCAAGAGAGATTATGATTCTTATTGTCACCATCTTTGCTATAGGAGCAAAGGTTCCTTCATAGCCAAGGCCATATATTTGTGAGAAGCCTTTAGCACATAATCTTGCCTTGTACTTGTTGATGGAGCCATCATGATTGTACTTGATCTTGAACACCCACTTGCATCCAATAATATGCATGTTAGGTGGTGGATCCACTAGCTCTTATGTGTGGTTGGCGATCAAGGCATCATATTCAATCTTCATGGCCTCATACCACTCCTTGGTATTGAGGGCTTCTTGGACATCTTTGGGCTCCTCATGAGAAACAAAATAAGCATAAGTGGAATCAAGATCCACTTGTTTTCCTTTGTCATCATAAGTGAGCCTCTTGGGCTCGGATCTCTCCCTCATGGATCTTCTAGGAGTGAGAATCTAAGGACTTCCATTTTCAAATCTCGACTCCTCCATATGTTGATTGTCTTCAATAACAAAAGGTGATAGATCTTGAGGTTGTTTGATCTCGGCCCCTCCAAGATTGGACTTTTCTTCTTCATGAAAAACTACATCTCTACTATCAATTACTTTAGAAGTAGAGAGCATGTAGATTCGATAGGCTTTTTTGATGGATGAATAACCAACCATTACTCCTTTGCTTGCACAAGGATCATCCTTCTTTCTCGTTTCCAAGGGAATATGGACAAAGCAAATGCATCCAAACACTCTAAGGTGATCAACCTTAGGTTTCTTCAAATAAAGTGCTTCATATGGTGACTTTCCTCCAAGTGCAACATGAGGGAGTCGATTGCAAAGATAGTTTGAACAATTGATGGCCTCACCCCAAAAGTCTTTTGGCAAGGATGCCTCAATTCTAATGATTTTGGCAGATTCACACAAGGTTCTATTCTTTCTTTCAGCCACTCCATTTTGAGATGGTGTATATGCACAAGAAAACTCCCTTTTAATACCTTCAAGCTCACAATATTCATGCAATTTATTGGAAGTGTACTCACCACCTCCATCACTTCTAAGAATCTTGATTTTGTATGAAAATTGCTTTTCAACTAGAGCTTTGAACTTTAGGAAATAGTCAAACACCATAGACTTTGAAGCTAGAAGATATAACCAAGTAAATCTAGTGAAATCATCAATGAAAGTTACAAAGTAAGTAGCACCACCCTTGCTCTTTGAAGATGATAAGTGCACATCCGAGTGTATGAGCTCCAATGGATGTGTAGTCTTGATAGATGACTTTGAAAAAGGCTTCTTATGAGACTTAGATATGGCACAAGCCTCACATGGCTTGAAATTCTTGGAAATAAGATTAGGCAAGCCAATAGCTTTGGCTTTCTTGACCATAGACACCATAGAACTATAGTTAGGATGCCCCAATCTTCTATGTCATAGTTCCTCCAAAGAAATATGAGAAGCAAAAGCACCATCACAAGAGTTAGCATACTCTTTGGGATCAAGCTTGTAGATTCCACCATATCTAGACCCAAATGCAAGGATCTCATCATGCTTCTTGATTGTACATGTATCAACATTGAAATTCACATCTAGTCCACTATCAAACAATTGCCCAACACTAATAAGATTTTTTGTTAACTTAGGAACAAAAAGCACTTTAGACAGAGAAAGAACTTTTGATGAAGAAAGCTTTAAGGGAATGGTCCCTATGCCTTCAATAGCACACTCATGATCATTTGCTGTGTAGATGGACTTCTTGGATCCTTCATAAGGTGACATGGATGAAAAAGAATGCTTGGAGCTACACATATGTGAGGAAGCTCCATTGTCGATATACCACGAACCATCCTTCTTGAAAGGTGATGAAGAAAAACTCGAGACCATAAGAGATCCCTCTCCATCACTTGCATGAGCATCTTCCTTCTCTTCATTAGAAATGTTGGATTGCTTGAATTGACTCTTCTTCTTGAAGCAATTGGTGGCATAATGCCCCTTCTTGCCACAAAAGAAACACTTGATGTTTTTCTTCTTCTTCTTGGATGTGAAAGCTTGAGAGGACTCATCCTCTTCTCCTTTCTCCTTGGAAATAAGATTGTTCTTGCTTGAAGAGGATTGGTGTTGATTCTTACTTCTTGTCTTGTTCTTGTCTTTGGTAAAGAGAGCTTTACCATCAATGTTGAGAGATAGTCTCTCCATTTTCAAGAGTTTATACTCTTGTCTTGATTCTTCAGAAATGAGCACACTTTGGAGTGCTTCCAAACTTGGTAGCTCCTCCTTAACTACAAAGTAGTTTGACCTAAAATCACCTTTCCAATTGAATGTGAGAAAAGCATATGAAATTCAAGACACTTAAATATTAAGAATCTTAGTGGCATATGCTCCATTGAGAACATCAATATCTCTGCATTTGCCCTACTCGTTGCCAAGGTATCAACAGTTGTTTTGAATATATAGAAAATGTTATCTATTTGATCTTGAAAAGGTGTGCCATCTATTAAGGTTCTACTTTACTCTTTGATGGAATCCACTTTAGCTTCCTAAATCTAATAAAGACAATGGTAGGGAGCAAAAAGGAGCATAGTGCAAAAAAGCAAAAATGTGAAGTGCAAAGGAAGTCAAGATGCATGTGACAATGAAACCTCTAACATAAATATATATGAAGAGAATCAGATCACAAAGACTTATTATGCCCTTTGATCTTTGGCCAAAATGGAAAGCACATCTAGTATCATTAATGATATAGAAATATTGCATCTACTATAGGATTATTCTCCTTCCTACTAATCGACTAATCGGTTTTTAATCTTCATCCAAGTGTTTCTCCAGTTCTGTGGATTCTCCCATGTTTTACACAGTCTGCAGAATTACAAGTGTTTTTACACAATCTGCTGAAATACACGGAGTTTGACAACAGTGTCAGGAATTTTCTCTCACTACAAAACCCGACATTGTTACCTTTTTGTTACAGTCAATTTTCTATCAAAGCGACACTATTAAAAATTGCAAGTAAAAATACAGTGTTGCATTTTTCGCATTTTTCGTCTGCCAGGAATTCCGAGTAAAAATGAATTCTCACAGTTTTCACATTTTTCGCCCGTCAGGATTTGCGAGTAAAAATGCAGTGTCGCAATTTTTGCATTTCTCAAAGTGCCTCAAATATTAAGGAAA
The DNA here is from genome assembly GCA_029204225.1 of Diphasiastrum complanatum. Taxonomy (NCBI): domain Eukaryota; kingdom Viridiplantae; phylum Streptophyta; class Lycopodiopsida; order Lycopodiales; family Lycopodiaceae; genus Diphasiastrum; species Diphasiastrum complanatum. Next base: position 24,762 of record MU832988.1, on the reverse strand, counting down.
TGACTGGCATGGTACAGATCATGGCATACATAAGAGATCCTATAATAGAATGGTAAGGATACTCACGCATCTGCTGCTTCTCATTAATTGTTTGGAGACACTGGTCCTTTGACAATTTGAGACCTGGTTTCATTGGTGAGAGAGCTAACCTGCAATTCACCATATTATATCTTACTAAATATTGTAGATGTACCTCTGTTGTGTAATGTGAACCAAATCCTGTTTTCGGTCTCTATGGATTTGTATACCAAGGCAGAAATGAGCTTCGTCCAGATCGGTCATGTCGAATTCGGAAGATAGTATTGTCTTGGCTTCTTTTATCAGATCGGTACTGTTGCTGAAAAACAATGTATCATCCACGTATAAAGTGATAATGATAAAAGATTGCTGCACTGCTTTGCAGTAAACGTTTTAATCTGAAGAGCTAGGTGTGTAGCCATGATCAATAAGAAAGATGACTTTGTAAATTTGATCCAAATTTTTGCCATCCAAGACACTTTGCCAACTATAGAAAAACTTCACAGTAGTGTATTAGTGGCTAAAGAGTGTAGGATGCTCCACACCAAGGCAAGAATGAGTTCATTGCCTTTGCAAGATGGAGATGAGAAAGCTTATTTCTCATTCAAGGGCAAAAAGAAGACCAATGGAAAGAAGAAGCATCCCAAGGAGGCCAAAGAAGAGGATGATGCATCAAGCTCAAAGGACAAGTCAAAGCAAAAATGCTTCTTTTGTGGAAAGAAGGGGCATTATGCATCCGACTGCTACAAAAGGCTAAGAGAAAAAGAGTAGGAGGACAAACAAGGGAACCTTGCATATGAAGAGGATGGAAATGAGGAGATATCATCTTTGATGGCATATACATCCACTCCAACAAGCAAAAGCAACTCAAAGGACACTTGTGTAATTACAAGATTAGGAAAATCATGCTTACTTTTGATGGTTTGTGGACTAGTCATTTTAGCATGATAAATCTTGGTAATAGTAGCAAGTACATGTTTTGTGATCTTGATCAATGTGATTTTCACAAGACATGGAGACATCAGATTTCCTTCAAAGAGAAGCATCAAGATCAAGGAGGAGCAAGTTTCAAGTTCATGCATCTTCACTCAACATGGAAGAAATCAACTGCAAAGGTGCAAGGAAGAATCAAGACACTTCAACTCATCTTGGAGGAGATGAAGATCAAAGAAGCTCTATCTTGGATATGGTGATAGATCATGTCATCATCTTTAGGGGCTCATTAGTCATCTTCTAAACCTGAATATGATTCATTTTTTATGTTAAAATCAGGTCTTATAACTGTATATAGATACATTATTGTTTCCAAGGCTAGATTTGAGGAGGAGTTTGAAAAATAGCCTATTTTGGCAAATCTAGCCATGTAGAACTTTGTAAATATTGTGTATGATTGGGTTCCACACATGGAAGGCCAATATGCCAAGTGGAAACCCACTCCTAATGTAGTTAGGTTAAGTCAAGAGAGTTGGTCATGTCTATTTGGTGGTCATCCCTACTTTATAGGACCTACACCTAAGTTTAAGGTGGAATTTGACCAACTAGCTACCTACCAAGCATAACTCTAGGATCGGGTTTCATTTTAGGGCAAGAAGAGTGAGTTAACTTCCTTATTACATGCTGGAAATCCAGCTAACTTCAATAAGGAAGTCGAATTTGATATGTATTCCAAGCTCCCATAGTGAGAAGATAGAATATTTTTGGGGCTCATTGGCAATCTCAAGCTAGTTCACTATGTACATTGAGTTTTTGTGATCCAAATGAAACCAAATAAATTTCTACTTGTTTCTCAGGTTGAAGGCCATACTACAGCCTGCAACACACATGTGTGGGCTCGGATTTCAATGTTGATCAATACTTTTGATTGTTAATGCTTGTTGTTTGTCAAATTGCCAATTTGGATCAACTTTTTTGTGTCTAGGCATTTAATCACTCTTGTGGATCTTTTGTAGATCCATTTATGGTCCTAAAGTATAGTACTTTCATAGACCATGCAGTCTCCCCAATGCGCAATATGGATACTCCACCAACTTATCCAACTGTCCATTGCTAGGATGCTAGACTCCTTCACTTTTCCGGTTCTCCACCACTGACGAATGACCTTGCATTGTGCCAGCACCTTTGATATGTGTGCCATTTTTCACACAAGTCTTTGTGTTCCTTCTGAAAGTTTTGATGAATATACTTAGAGGTGTGTATCTACAGGCTTTGTTCCCAGTGAAACAAACATGAATGCTCTCGACCAGTCATCTTGTTTTCTGCTTCACTATTGAACACAGTACAAACCCTCCAATTTGATTGGACCTCATCTGTCATAAAGCCATGAAAGTCTGCAGATGGATTGGCATTCTGTGTCACTACCGAGTATAGCATTTCCCAAAAAAATATTTGGGATGTTGTGTCTTTCTCTTTCATTTCACATGTTGCGATTGTTAGCAGTTCTTGCACACTGTTATAAACATAAAGAAGCAAGTTCAGCATGCTTTCTCTCACACATGACACATGTTAGGTACATAACAATGTCAACCAACCTTGGGTTATAGACATGACAAGCCATTGTTGTCCAGCCTTGTACACGTCTAGTATGATCTCACTACACCCAAGACTGACGAAGATCACCCTCTCCAGTACGTTGCATCATGTTCACAATGTCCACTCTTGATGCAGGTCCTTTTGTAGACATGAATACATCTAAGCCCTCTGCCTCAGGTACTTTTGGATTACTACTACTTGTGTGGATGCCCTCAGGAGAGCCAATCAATACCACTCTCAGCTGTTCATGAGCATAACGCTTCTTTGAGGTATCGTAATCTAAAGGACTACTGGATGTCTCCAGAATGTCCATGTGTGGAGCATCTTCATACCATTTTTTTTAGGTTTGCCTGCATGATCAAGCAACAATACCTCGAACTCGCTTGACACATGTTTCGAGGATGAATTGCTCCACACCTTCGACGTCTTTTTGTCCATCAATGGTAATCCTGATGGGCTCATCATCATTCGTACATATTTTGCATTGACTGAATTGACCTGTCTATGCCCTGCGATTTTCCTTTGTATGAAGTCCTTGCTAAGGATAACTTTACCGTTAACGAAGGGGATGCTGATTGAATCAATGAACCCTCCTTGGAACTAAATTGTTGCCTCCATTTGTCAACCACATAGACTTTAATCTGTTACAGCACATCAAGCATTTAATATGGCTAAATGTTTAAATTAATGCACAAAACTCTCCCAAAAAGGGAGTTGTTAATCCACTCTCTATTAGTTGTGGAGATAACTTTCATAGCATGCCTCAATCACAAGTATATTGGCATGGAAATGATGGTATCCTACTAGCCTTTGATGGTATGGAAATCCTATGTCTCAATCACAAGTATATTGGTATCGGAAATGATAGTAAATATATCATCCATTGATGACACAACAGGTGGAGACAACATGAAGCAATGTGATTTGCACATGACTCATGACAAATAATAAGGATGAAGCTCATTTAAAAGACCAGCTCGATAATGATGATGAGATATGTCGAAGTTCTTGTGAAAGAACTTAATAAAACCTTATGTATATTTATTTTGGACAAGAGTATGATGAAAATTAGACTGTGCATTGACGATGCTCTAAAAAATGCATCATTAAAGCCCTTATTACACTTGTAAGTGCAGTAAAAACATTTTATTTATAAGTTTCAATGCCTAGCGGACATCTCGTTCAAAATATTGCAATTTATTGCTTCTTGATACAACTTTATTCCATTTTGACTAGACATATTGCAATATTCCAATCTAAATGATTTTCACATTTTTTTGGCATGCAGAGCTTCAAAACAATGGCAAGGTGGCTTCTTCAATGGTCTTTTATGTGCTATTGAAAGCATTCATTAGGTCATCCAAAAGAAAAAAACCAAAATGAAATATGGGTGGATGCATCCAAAGTGAAATATGGATGGATGCAAACATGTCGTCTTCAATTATTGCCCAAGCTAGATGTCCAATATCAATTGTCGGGGTTTCAGTGATGGATTTCCAACAGTACTAGTTGTGTGAATATGAAAGAAAACAACATTGAAGTACAAGTCAAAAGATACTAGCTGACAATCATGTAACTATCTCAACCTAAAGTGAAGACAATCAGTTGACTACAAACGGTCGCTGCACTCTCCCTTGGCACTGAACTCGTCCGGATCTCGCAAAATGACCACTTCTGAGAGTGGCAAGTACGAAAGCCATTCTCTAGGCATTTTTTTTGTCCGTTTTTTTGGTCACGTAGTCCTTGGCCATATCCAATAGGATGACCAACGACCATTTTTTTTTAATTTTTTGGCCCTTTTGATTTTAGGGGCCTAATGGGTATTAGGAGTTACATGGCCTGATGGGTATTAGTAGTCACTAACGGCCATTTTTTAGACCCAATTTCAACTCAGTATCTCTCTCTCTCTCTCTCTCTCTCTCTCTCTCTCTCTCTCTCTCTCTCTCTCTCTCTCTCTCTCTCTCTCTCTCTCTCTCTCTCTCTCTCTCTCTCTCTCTCTCTCTCTCTCTCTCTCTCTCTCTCTCTCTCTCTCTCTCTCTCTCTCTCTCTCTCTCTCTCTCTCTCTCTCTCTCTCTCTCTCTCTCTCTCTCTCTCTCTCTCTCTCTCTCTCTCCCCCCCCTTGCACGCTGGATCTTCCTCTTTTTAGGCTCGCTCTATCCCTCTCTGGCCCGCTCTTTCTTTCTAGCCCGATCAGAGTTCTATCAAGCGTAGCCAAATTGAAAAAGTTTTTGTCAAAGGTTTCTGTCCAAAAAGCGGATTCTGTCAAGTGACTACTGCAGATAGGATCAAATTCGAAATTGCTCCAGGTGATAACTCTATTGTAATGGATTCTTTCTGCTGATTATGCCACTTTTTGGTCTTTTTAAAAAGCATAAAATGTCACTGAATCTTCTAAAAAAAAATTTCAAAATTGTGAAGCCCATTCCAGTCCGTGTCAGTTTGTGTCAGACTGTGCGTGTCAGACTACCACGTGGCAATTTCTCATTGGTCCAAAAAATCCCAAACTGCTGATTATGCTTTGTAAATGGCATGTGAAAAAGTCAAAGACTCCATTACGCAATGGAAGGAGCCGGGCACAGGCCATTCTGCCCGGTTCGGCTTTCCAAAAAAATTTAGGCTCGGCCCCTCCGGGCCTCGCCCAAATTTTTTTGGAAATCCTTATCGGGCAGAATGGCATGTGCCCTGCTCCTTCCATAATACTTAATTGCTTGTTGTATTATGTGCTCATTCAAATATGCTTTCTGCAAGAATGCTCATTCAAAGCCATAAAACTCTGTCAGTTTGCAAACAACTAAAGGATGATTGGTCCGACTATGAGCCTGCGGTTCTAGAAGCAACGAATCTGTCAGTTGCAAACAACTAAATAATGACTGGTCCGACTATGAGGCTTGCGCCGGTCAATTTTTTTTTGCTTATAGGACCCATATTTGCAGCATGTAAGCATGTAGAACCTTCAAAACCATTTTTGGCTATTTGGAGATAGTTTTGAAGTTCTACATGGTGCAAAAATGGGTTCTGGAAACAAAACAAATTTGGCCGGCTTAGATTGGGACCAATCTGCATCGGCCCCGCCCGCCAATTTTTTTTGTTATAAATCGAGCATGGAATGTTGGTGAAATCGAGCATTAGAGGTTCTATTTTATTTTACTATCACAAGCATACTTGCAATGTGTAGGTGGTGGAAGAGGACCATTAGCGTGTGCTGACACTCCTTCCTCATGGATATTATGGCATGGTACTATGGGCTCCTCTGATGCCATGCTCAAGGTCCCACTTCTAGTCTTTTAAAATGCATCCATGATAGGTAGGTGGCTCTTGAAGGGGGCCCTTTCACCGGTCACCAAAAGTTTTTCTATTTTAACTTACAAGATATTATTAGAAGTTTTTTTTGTAAAAGCTGAAACTAGTATATTAAAGTCCTAGTCAATTAAAAGAAAATTTATATATTGGATGTTTGTTTCCTAATGTCTAAGCTTCTAATATACGTGTGTGTGTGTGTGTGTGTGTGTGTGTGTGTGTGTGTGTGTGTGTGTGTGTGTGTGTATTCAATACTAAATAAGCAAATGATATGTATAAACAAAAAACACCTGTTTATATTTGTGTAATGACAAATAAATTAACACTAATTCCAGCGCTCTTCTTGGTGTGCGGCTGTCTACGGCTGATTCGCTGTGGATTCACCACACTAGGGCGCTCAACTGTGGATTCAAACCTGACAGAAAGCACTTGCGTATTTAGCAAGATCCACATTTCTCCTTTTTGAAACCCTTACTATGTTTTTCTTCCATGGCTTCAGAAATGGATTACTGCTTTATTGCTCCACAGCCTCCCATGGCCTCTTGGCATTAACTTCCCAATACTAGGGTGCTCCTCTATATGCCTTTACAGTTCCAAAAACTGTTTCCTCTCCATCAACATTGCCATGCATCCTTCCTTATTCAGCAGGGAAGGGTTCTAGTTCCACTATAGTTTATGACATGATATTTACTATACAGCTACACCTCATTGTATCAGCATCATTGACTACTATATTCAATTTCTCACACATAAAAACAGAGTCTAATTTTTTATTATTATAGTTGTTTGTGTCTTGATTTTGAGACATATTTATGCTCCTACATGGATCATCACACTTGAGATGTACTTATTAGACCTATGTGCCTTTTCGCATGACATCACACACACACACACACACACACACACACATTTAAGATGAGGAATCTTACTTATTTTAGACCCCTTGAGATTGGTAACACATCCACATCCACATACACATAGACATAGAAACACACATTTTCAAAAAACAGCTCGCCAATATGGGTTCAAGTATCTCATAAGCGTGAAGTTCAATTAACGCATTTCTCATTATTCATGACACATTTCTCTTAGCCAAAAGACAAAATAATGATCATGAAATGTTCCCTTTCTTGAATCAACATTCTTGTATTCATATAGCCAACAAGTATGAAATATAATGTATGTTTATATTCTCAAATAACTTGCTACAGTAGCATTATGCATGCACTTCAACCCACTAGACATTGTCTTTCATGGGTTAGGTAGTGAGTCCTCTTAGATATCAAATATTCCAAGATCTCACATACACATCTTGCAACATTTTCAAAGTATAAAAGTACACAAATGGGACTTAGAAGCCCTTGCTCAGCCATTATGGTCAATCAACAACTTGAATGTATTAGGAGGTGGACCATCACCATATATTCTAGCTTGAGTTGATGTCCAACATGAAAAGAATTTGATAAGATGATTTAACTTTCCAAGACTGCAATTTTTGCTTTCATACATATTTATGCTCTCTCTCTCTCTCTCTCTCTCTCTCTCTCTCTCTCTCTCTCTCTCTCTCTCTCTCTCTCTCTCTCTCTCTCTCTCTCTCTCTCTCTCTCTCTCTCTCTCTCTCTCTCTCTCTCTCTCTCTCTCTCTCTCCCCTATGTGGTGTGCATGTGTGTGCAAATGGCCACAATCCATTTGTTTACATATTGCACTTATTTTATTGTGCATCCTCTAGCTTAGATGCATGGAGATGGACATAGTAATGAAATGATTTATAGCAAAACCTGCTCTATTGGCACTTAATCCAAAGTGAAAAATAAATGAAAATTAAATTTTATAGAAACTTGTCATATGTTTGTCTATGTGATTAAAGTTTTCACACTACCATTCTCTCGTTGGATGCTCTTAATTTGCAAATTGCTCTAGTCGCTAATTGGACACCTTTCTAGAAAAAGAGAAAAGCATGTTGTTTAATGGCCCACACAAGATATAAGAAAATCTACAACTCCTTTTGTTAGCATTGACTACGCTCATGACAATGATGTGGTCGCAGTTGTTGGATAAGAATGTTACTTGTCACCTACTAGGTACAAACTTCAAATTCCAAAATGGTAAATGTTGTATTGTGAACTTCACCTAAAAAGTTTACAAGCCATATTGCAACAAATAAAAGAAAGAATTGAGAATATACATCAAATTCCTAGAAATAGCTACAACGTCAAAAAAAAATCACTTGATCCTAGCTTATGATTTTAAAAATGTTCATCTAAATAAATGGCATGTTGGTGAAGGCCTCCTTCCATCACCTCAAGGTTAGGAGGTTGATTCAGTTAACCCACATTAAGGGACATTCAACATTCTCAAAATACTTTTTGTATTTTGGGCATAGCTTACTTGATGCAAAATAAGCAAAGTTTTGGACATACATTGTTGTCCGAAAGGTTCATCCAAAACAAAATTTGGTGGTCAAAAAAAAAAAGGAACTTCAAAATTGACATTATGTGGACAGAGGTTTGGTTCTTGTGGGCTTTCCACTTATGTGAACCTTGACTCATTCTTTGAAAAGTACATGGTCTTAACCTTTGAACTACAATTGTGGGTGACGTCTAAGTCAGTGCTTAGACTATAACAATTGTATAGTATGCATATGCGTGTGACACAAGAGGCTTCATGGAATTTCATGAATCATTGCTTGATAAGCAAGTTTTATTGTCTCACATTGCTCCACAAAGTATTTGAATGCATTGTTTAAGGAATCCACGTGGTCATGGATTTTTGCTACAAGAAATAATTTTCATCCAAAGTGACGTTTTCAATCTTGCCTTTTGCAAATGATTCCACTAGTTCATCTACTAGTAGAATCGCTCAAAGAGGTATGCGATTGCTTCAAGCACACCCTTCCTCTCTAGAACCAAAATTTGAAGGGTAAGAAACGATGAGAAGATGAGACAGGTTAAGTTGAATGTTGGACATATTAACTTGGGAAAATGAATGCAACTCTTGATTACCACAAGGACACTCTTCCTCTCCAACAAATGAGGATATATTCAAAGGTGGATGAGACACTCGTACGATCACGTATTGCTTGTGTTGCACACCAAACTAGGCACCACTTGTGCAACCCACTTTTCTCATCTTAGTGAGACAATGACTATGTATATGAGCCAAAATATATGGCATCCAAGTATTCATGATGGGATTTCACAATTACAAATTTTGCAACTCACAAGCATTTGCAGGTATACTACAAGTGCTCAATGCAAGTTAAGGTTGGTATATGTGACATGGTTGCCCATTAACAAAGTCATCAAATCAACGTCTTTAGAATATGGAAAAGTTTGATCAAAAGGCAAATTTGAGTGTTGTGTCTCACTTTAGCGTGTACTTTACCATAGGGTGTTGATGCTCGCATCTCACCCAATCACGTTTTCCAAAATAATTTGTTCTAAAGAAATGTCGCAATGAGAATAGGAGGCCTATTTACTATTCAGTCTAGCATATATTTTGTGTTATAGCAATAATAAAGTGAAAAAGAAAGTGGCTTTGAACTATTTAGATCAGCCCTCTCCGGTACGATTGGCCCACCATTGCATTATTGGTTGTGCGTACAGTATAAACATCATGTGATGCTCTTGGTCGGGTGTCAAGTTAGTGGTAGGCCCCCAACATCCAAGGTTGGTGGCTACTCTAGAGCATCTTTTAGATGTCCACCAACCTTCGTGTGCCTTTGCAAGAAGCACTCCGCTACTCCCATGACAACCACAAGTGTATACCATGATAGCTCGGGGAGATGAGCTTATAAGCAAACGGGCCTAAAATAGAGTCATAGGGCCCGTCGGCATCCAAGGGCATAGGAACTTATAGGAAGGTTGTGTGAGACATATGGCACCCAGGGTCCCTGGGCATATAGCTAGGTAGGAGGGGTCGATGCGTCCACGTGACCACCTTTCTTGTCGGTACTGGGCAGCTGAGGGCCGAGGCACCCGCCGGAAATCACAGAAATCAAGTCAAAGGCGGAACTTTTCCCACGGCGTTGTAAAGGCGTGGGCTTGGAGCTTTGCCATGGCGGCCCTGGCGGCCCCTGGCCCAATGCGCGTTACCAACTCGGTTACTTGTATTGTTCTATGATGTGGGCAGCTGACTGTGCAGCAAAACACTCATTTTTTATGTTGTGGACAGCTGATCTGCCACAAAAGAGTCGTTTCTTTCCATAAAACACTCATTTTTTTATTTGATCTGGCACAATCTGCATTTAGCTCGATGTCTTGAACCATACAGTCTGGGGTCTGATTCATTTGGATAAAGCCTGTGGGCCTCCTGGGAACCTGCTGAGCTGCCCGCTTCCTTCTAAGTTCTTGCTCTGCATTCTGGAATCTGCACCTTTTTTCCACCCAAAGTCTGTCCTTGGATCTATGTCAATGTGAGATTTGAGTCTTGAGAGAAGCTTCATTCCATTCAGTGGAACAGACGCAAATTTTGGCCTTGTAGACCCTGGTGTGGTCACACCTGACCCCACATGAGGAATGTTGGTACCGAATTTTCTGCTCTTTCGTCAATGGCAGTGGGATCAGGTACTGGTTATGTAAGGCTGGAACTGTAGTGTGACATGAAATGCAGCTTTATATAGCATAGCTACCACTCCCTTGAAGATCCAACAAGAATTTACTTCTGAGTTTCTCAGCTTTACTTGCCGCTGTGGAAACTAGCAATCTATCACCTTCGAAGCTGAATTCTATTGAGAGAAAGAAGCTGTGGGCTGAGAGTAAGAATAGGTGGTCTGTGGCTTGTGAGATGGCAAAGGGCAGAGGATGGTTGGCTAAGCTTGGATTAAGAGGCAATTCCAGCTCCCAATTAGATATGATGAACTCCTCCATTCCCCAAGGTCCAGATGCTGATGTTCCAGAGTTTCACCAGCAGTTCGCTCAATTTGGAGCAGGCAGATTTTGGGGAGTGGAGCTTGCTTTCCAGAGAGTGCCAGGAGTGACTAAAACTGAAGTTGGTTACTCTCAAGGCCACTTGCCCAACCCTACTTACAGAGATGTATGTGAAGGAGACACAGGGCATTGTGAGGTGGTGAGGGTGGTTTACGATCCCAAGGTGTGCACCTATGAAAACCTGCTCAAGGTCTTCTGGTCTTGTCATGATCCAACAGCACTCAAACATAAGGTTTGCTTAATTGGGCATCCTTTATCAGCTCTGTAATCTTTGAATAGTATAGATGACTATTTGGAGGTGTTTTTTTGCCTGATTTGCTGCCTTTTACTTCAAGGATTAGGAGCATGATTATGCATGGATGCTGGTACTAACGTAATTCTTTCTGGGATTTGCTTACAGGGTCACAATATTCGACCGCAATGTAGATCTGGCATATACTACTACACAGCGGAACAGGAGAAGACAGCCAAAGAATTCCTGGAAAATCATCAAAACGCATTGGAGAGTAAAATTCTGACAGAAATCCTTCCTGCCAAAAAATTTCACAGAGCAGAAATTTTTCATCAACAGTACTTGGCAAGGGGAGGGAGGTTTGGGTTTCGGCAGTCACCTGCCAAGGGCTGCAAAGAGGCCATCAGGCCTTATGGCTAGAAACTCAATATTTCTCTCAATTGGCTTTACAATTGCTGTTCTTATCAGTACTACTGAATTTTGCACCCTCAAATGCATATCTCAAGCTATTAACAGTTGAAATCAGATGCTAGCCAGTTGTATAGAAAATGGAATATGCTGTTCCTACAACTGACAGAAGCACCAATATTCGGAAACTATCCATTTTAGCCGGAGAAAGCTGAAGGTAACGAAACTTGAGTACAAAAGATACTGTGTTTACAAATACATATACTAAATAACAGAAATCCACGCAGGTGATTCCTTACCAAAAGGTACTTATTACCAATGGATTCAATACAAAATCTTATGAGTTAATCGAAAGGTTCTTGTATACACGATATGAAATCTGGATTGTTTCTAATATCCAAATTATCTGCTATTAAAATTCCATACATTTTTTGAGAATTTTTTACATTGGTGTCATTGTGCAGACTGCGATATGTGAGTATGTAGCAACCATCTTGAATTGCAATAAATCATGTCTTGTGTTTTCCAGAAGCAACTACTATACATTCTACTTCCCAGACAAACAGACGTTTGCCTGGTATTATGCCGGCTGCAATACATGTGGCAGATCTGACATCTTTGCAGACTTTATGCTACTTGCCGAGGTGTACAAAGATCAGCCATAGCTTCATTCATGTTAGTTGACTGTTAGTTTGGCATGAATACATGATAATTCAATCTTAGTAATGTTAATATGATTTTAGTCATAGTGACTAGTTAAGGCCCTAAAACGACAGATCTACCTTCACTTAAGCCTTAAGAAAAGGCCTTTTCTTCTTAGTAGTTGTCACCATTTAGATACTTATCGCTAACATGTGCCATGAGCAAAGGAAGCATGAAATAAACACCATCTATATAGCATATGAAGTTTTGTTACTTCTCCGGGAGAGAGAACCGAACGCCAGCGCTGTAAAACTCTGGTAAAATGGCACTTTGTTGTACTTCAGAATTGAAGCAACTCAACAAACTATAAGATTTTCATTTTTAAATTTTGAGCATGAAATTTTTTGAACCAGAACCTTTGAAAGACTACCGCCCATAAGAATATGCATGAGTTTTATCACCTTCAACTCACAAGGGTAATTGTATAATATCTTCCAGCATACGACAATTGTGATTGATGGTTACTTACATAAGGTTTGTTCTGAGGGTTAACGATTCTTTGTAAATAGTGATTTGAAAACAAATTTTTTTTTGCAGTTATCTACTTAGGCATTCAACCAATTTTTGTTATGAAATACTTTATTGAGGCTCTAACAACAATAGAAAATTTATGTAAGTTTGAAAATTCACATCAGAGGAGAACATGTGAAAACAAATACAAGGAGAATTGCTGAAATATGTTGCTAGATAATTGCAGCAAGTTAGAATATCAACATGCTGCACTTTACAATGAAAAATCATGTCCTAAAACATTGATCAATTCTTCAAGTTAGAGAAAGTAATTGATTGGGACTTTCTCGTTGTTTTGGATATCAAAGCAATTAGAAATATGATTGAAAACTATCAATATTTCAAGCAAAATAAGGATGTAGTTGAGTTCAAACAATCCAAAATGAAGTGTTTTGTTAGACTCCAAATTTGAACCTTCACTCAAAACCTAGCATATCCTGTGCACAACAATCCTTCATTATCATCACCTTGTATGTGGATGATACGTTGCTCTTCAGCAACAATACCAATATGGTCAAGGATTCGAAGCAGATGTTGTTTTCAGAGTTCGACATGACTGATCTGGGCGAAGCTCACTTCTGTATGGGAATTCAAATCCACAGAGACAGAACAAATTGATTGATTTACATCACTCAACAAAGGTATCTTCACAATGTTCTTAACAGATACAATTTGATGAATTGTAAATTAGCTCACCCACCAATGGATCCAGGCCTGCATCTGTCAAAGGACCAATGTCCCTAGACCAAGCACAAGGGCACTTACATGATTCATCTGAGTTCTAATTTGGGCCCTTTTAGCTTTTTTATTTGTCACTTGACTTAGGGCTTCTAATGTCATTTTAGACTTTTAAGCCCCTAGTCTCTTATTCCTAGGAATTACAACTTGCTATTTGTGCTCATTGGGTTGGGCTTATATGCGCAGGATGCTAGTGCCCTCACACTTATTACTCTACTTGTACAATACTGTGGTGGGGCCCACTTGGTAAGGCTTGGCCAATAGTAGTTTGAGTGACGGGACCCACTTATTTATTTATGTACTAGAAATATCCACAACAAGGTCCTCAGCCCAAAGTAGTGTCGGTCCCTCGGCACTTGCCTGCATTTGTCATGGAGGAGAGCTGTTGTTGGCTAGTTTAATTCTGGGACATGGATGCTTCAGGAATAGCATGGATATAGATCGCTTACGTAAAACCTGAGGCTTTATTGGATGATGATCAGCAAGAACTTGAACTTGTCAGATTTTCAATAATATCCATATGGCTCTGGTGGCCATTCCGGATAACCTTGGTCATTGACAAATGGGTAGTCGACACCATCCATCAGAGGATCCCATAATAAAACTGGTTGATAGTGATCTTGATAGAGCGACATAAATTCTCCCAATGATATTGTCGTGTGTTCACTCAATTGGTACTTCGGATATGACATGGCTTGTTGACTGCTTAGTCTATCCAAATGCTCATGATAAGCCTATACTTGAAGACTTTCTTCGGCAGTCAATAGTACCACTCGAGAACGAGGTCTTGATACTTGAAGTGCTGGCTCTTGCTGGACTGAAGGCCAATTTGGGCTTGGATTCCATAGATTTGGCCTTTTAATAATGAATATCCCGGGATTTGGCGTTGGTTTGGGGGTTCAGACTTTTCTGATTTTCCATCCGATATTTCTGCATTTGGATATGAGTGATCTACTCTCTTCTTCATGATAAGATTCTCCATAATTACAACATCTTGACAGATATGTGTCAATGAAGTATAGGATGATGTAAACTTCTTCATACCAGACTTGAGGTTGTTTTCTAGTAATCTAAAATAGAAGTTCAGCATTATGGACTCTAGACTCAGTAGATCAACATCTTTTACCAGATCGAACATTCGCTTGGTGTATTGTTGAACTGTCTCATCAGGAAACATTTGAAATGCAGCTAATCTCACAAACTCGGTAGTCATGGCTGAAATGATGTACGGAATTGCTTCAAGAGTTGTGCAACCTTGGTGTCTCACTTGTTCTTTTTTTTTTTTATGAGAGTAGAAAAAGAAAATAGTAAGGATTGATTAATATGGAATAAAAATAGAAATGAATGGATCTAACAGATGAACACGATGAGTGTTACATTGTCAAGAGGGGATGAAAGATGGAATAGAAATAGAATAGAAGAGTGATGGATGGATGGTAATGAATGTTGAGGGAACTGATTTTTCCAGGTACTGATCGACTTGACAACACTCTGATACTTTGCAGGAGTGAGCAGCTGATTGCTGAAGTGAAGATAGACATCTCAAAACATTTCGAGATTGTAGATCTAGGAGAAGCCAGGTGTTACCTAGGCTTACAAATTGAAAGGGACTATGAGGGAGGTAAGCTATACCTTCACCAGTCCAGATACACCCAGAAGATCCTAGAGGACTTTGGGATGCTAAACTGCAAAGAAGCGAATGTTCCAATGCTCGCAGGGATGGTACTGATAAATGATGATTGTCCAAAGACTGAGGAAGAGAGAGAACAGATGCAGCTCACACCTTACAGGAAGCTGATAGGATCACTGATGTACCTTGCAGACAACACACGTCCTGATATTGCTTATGCAGTATTCAGGATGAGCCAATTCTGCACGAATCCAGGCTCGACAAATTGGAAGATTGCAAAACAGATTTTGCAGTATGTTCAATTAACAAGGGATTATGGCTTGTGTTATTGTCATGATGCAGGTTTCGGGATACTTTCCTACAGCAATGCTAGCTGGGCATCTCTCAAGGACGATTGTAAAAGTATCTCAGGAGGATGCACCATCGCAGGAGCAGCAGTTCTCTGGGTCAGCAAGAAGCAGACCATTGTGGCCCAATCATCCTGTGAGGCATAATATGTTGTAGCAGCGAAGATGGCCAACGAGGTAATCTGGCTAAGGCAATTCCTGGATGAATTGGGCAAAACAAGGAACGAGCCTCTGGTCTTGTAGATGGATAACACCTCTGCAATACACCTGACCAAAGATCCTGTGTTCCATTCCAGAACGAAGCACATTTCAATCAAGTACCACTTGATCAGGGATCTAATTGAAAAGAAGATGCTACAGACCACCTTCATCAGAATGAAAGACATGGTTGCTGACATCTTCACCAAAGCCCTGGACAAAGGACTCTTTGAGAGATAGAGGAGCAGTCTCAAGATCGTAAAGCTATCATGCTTTGAGAGGATGCACCATCGCAGGAGCAGCAGTTCTCTGGGTCAGCAAGAAGCAGACCATTGTGGCCCAATCATCCTGCGAGGCATAATATGTTGTAGCAGCGAAGATGGCCAACGAGGTAATCTGGCTAAGGCAATGCCTGGATGAATTGGGCAAAACAAGGAACGAGCCTCTGGTCTTGTAGATGGATAACACCTCTGCAATACACCTGACCAAAGATCCTGTGTTCCATTCTAGAACGAAGCACATTTCAATCAAGTACCACTTGATCAGGGATCTAATTGAAAAGAAGATGCTGCAGACCACCTTCATCAGAATGAAAGACATGGTTGCTGACATCTTCACCAAAGCCCTGGACAAAGGACTCTTTGAGAGATAGAGGAGCAGTCTCAAGATCGTAAAGCTATCATGCTTTGAGAGGGAGCTGAAGAAACAAAACATTTCTATTTACAAAGCATTGGTAGCTTTCAGCCCTCTGCCTGACGAAGGTGTTCGCGAACACAAAAGTCAAGAGACACGAAGCACAAAAGTTTTGCGAACACATGATGAGAAGACATGAGCACGAAAGATTCACGAACGAGAATCTTTTGCGGTCCAACACGAGAAAGTCAAACGACGGAAACAAAACCAACGATGCGACACAAAAAATGTCGCAAAACTTTCACTGCCCTTACGTTCCAAAGAGTACTAGCAAAGATCATACAAGTACCCAGAAGTACAGATATCTGATCTGATGGCATGACGTCAGCAGATACACTCTAAGTCGTGGCTAATCTGCCACTCTTGTAATTTTCTGATTAGTTGTAGATGCTTAATCACTCCAATCTTAAAGTTACAAAGAGCGACTATATACTTACTGGATGATACTTGACACATAGATGAATATGCACATGAAGTAGTCTAATGATAGTAAGAAATCAAGAAAAAATACAGACAAGAAGTCCGCCTGCGTGCGAGACGTGTTCTGTGATCAGGATCCATAGAGATCCACAAGTCCACTAGTAGGCGAGACATCCATTCGTGAGAGAACTGTATTTCTCTCATGCCAACGCACTGTGTGGACCTACATGCAGTGCTTGAAGAATCAAGAGAAAATCAATAGATAATCTTGTAGCCATTGTGCACACGTCTTCCTTTATGATGAATGATCTTGAATGCAAATATATCTGCTCTTATTCGTGTGTCTGATTCTCTCATTCATTTGATTCCGCACATTGGTTGAATTTGCTGAATGTTACATTAATCTATAAACGTAGATCAGTAGTGCCTGACTATATTCTGGAGGACTGTAGGAGCGGTTCAGCTGGCAGTGTCCAGCGATTGCATCTGAACTCCATCCAAATCGCAAGAGAAACGTGGTTGCTTCACCTTCGCGACTGTTTCACGACCGTGTATTTTTTGTCATCATCGCCCTTCACGCTTACGCCACCTGGGACGTGAAAAAGTCATGTTTCCATTTTCTGTACCAGGGTAGGGTACCACACGTACAAGGTACGGATCAATGCGGACTCGATGGTCATCATCGGCATTATGTTCGGTGACCGCTAGCCCATCTCTCATCGTCAGGCAAAAGCCCTGGTCAAACCTTTCGTTGCCCAGACTGCACCAGATATTCTGATCCAACAACGACTACCTGATAGAGGCTATCACGGAACCAGTCATACAGGCGGCTATGCATCTGTTGAACAGCTTCTTGGTTGTTTCAACATTTCGCAAGGATAGAATCCAGTCCATGTTGCTGAGTCAGATAGTGGAGTCCTTCCTGGGATTCCCTGGCCCCACGGTTGTGCCATACAACTGGCATGCCTTCCTCATCCACGAACTAACAATTTTCATTAAACCCAACACCCGTGAGCATATTGCAGCAGGCCCCTTGCTATGTAACTTTGTCTGTGCACTTCTCGAGGCTATTGTGCACGATTTTCCCCATTCCAACCTTCTATCTTCCATAGTTTCTCACACTAACCTCTATCCTCCATCTACCGCATCCACATCTTCCCAACCTGCAGTTATCGACATGACGGCCATTAAAAGAATGCGTGGTGCTGCCCCTTTCTCCTCATCTCCACCTACCACCAGACGTTGTACCACCACCACACCAGTAACAACTCCATCTACCACCACCACTTTCTCTTCTTACATCCTCCTTCTCTCATTTCTATTGTTCTCCTCTTCTTTCTGTTCCACCCATAACAACTATGTCTGGATGGTCATCATGAGTCTGATGCACCTGATTTGCAGGTAGGCATACCTTGAGATGATATAGGTTTCCTTTCCTTCTGCCTTGAGCGATCAAAATACTGGTACTGGCATCAATCACATTGCATGCTTCGTCAGAAAACGTCACACGCATCTCTGCATCTGCTATTCTTGCTACAGAGAGCAAGTCTTGTTGCAGAGTAGGCATGAACAGAACATCTTTGAGTCGTTTGTCTCTACCGTTGGTGTTGAGCCATAGTGAACCAATATTGTTCACTTGATGTCTAGATCCATCTCCAAGAACTATGAATCTTGAGGGATCTGCACTTTTGAAATCAGACATTATTCGTCTTGATGTCACAAAGTGTGAGGTGCCCCTGAGTCTAGAATCACCTCATGTGTGTCAGATGTTGATGCTACACACACGTCTTCATAGATATAGACGGTCGAACAGTTTTTGTTCGTTCTTTCTTCGGCCATTTTTGAGCTCTCGGGCTCCTCGACATAGGATGAACTATTGTTGTTCTCTTGTTTGTTCTGTGCTGATTTGTTTCTTGGGTCTGGGCGACAATCCATGGCTGCGTAACCCTTCTTATGACAATGGATACACTCAATATTGGGATTGAGCCAGCATGTATCTACTGTATGCTCATTTCTTCTGCATCTCACGCAAGTTTTCTTGTCTGCACCTTATTGTTTTGACCCCCCTTTGCTCTTCCAGTTGCCTTTGTTGGTGCTCGATAACAAATCTGAACAAACAATCATGGTCGGCTACTCGAACAGAACACATGTGTACAGACTCTACGATCCAACCACGAAGAAGGTTGTTTCGAGCAGAGATGTGAAGTTCGACGAGTCCACATTCCCTGGACTGAAAGATGAAAGAAGCCATGAGATCTTCACATTGCTGCCTATTCAAGAGGGAGATCGAGGACATACATCAAATCAGAATGCAGAGCCCTTGAATTCCAGAGCAGCAGAAAGCAGAGGATTGATTCCACGAACAAGAAATGTTCGAGCAGTGACGAAACGAACCTCGAAGGTCAACAAGACAAAGAAGAGCTCCAGACCGCTATTCTGACAATCTTCAATGGAACGAAGACACGCATTTTGAGTAATACAGCTTCACAGAAGAGCCAGCAACATACCAAGAAGCTATTCATAGTCCAGAGAGAGAATTCTGAAATCAGGCAATGTTAGAGGAGATTGAGTCGATGAGGCAAAACGAGGCATGGACATTAGAGCCACTGCCAGAAAACAGAAAAATAGTCGACTGCAAGTGGGTGTACAAGAAAAAGCTAAAATCAGATGGCACTATTGGCCGCTACAAGGCAAGGCTTGTCGCAAAGGGCTACACGCAGAGATATGGTGTCGACTATTTCGACACATATTTGCCCATAGTGAAGATGACAAGCATAAGGCTACTCCTTATATACACCACACGATACAATCTGGAAATTCACCATATTGACGTGAAAACAGCCTTTCTCCACTGAGATCTAGAGGAGGAAATCTTCATGAAGCAACCTAAAGGCTATGAAGACCCCGACAACAGACAATATGTCTGTCGATTGCAGAGATGCACCTACGGTCTAAAACAAGCATCACGGGCCTGGTACAAAAAGCTTGATGGTCTTCTAAAGTCTCTAGACTTCAACCCTACTCAACCATACTGTAATGTGTACATCAAAAGAGTAGGAAAGGATTTTGTGATACTGACCAATTTCGTGGATGATTCGCTGATGATAGGAAATTCCCTGGTGTTGATCAAAGACACGAAGAGTCAGATTTTTGAAAGTTACGAAATCACAGATCTTGGAGAAGCAACAAAATGCCTAGGGCTGGAGATCAAAAGAGATCAAACAAATGACGAAATGCACTTGAGTCAGTCAGAATACGCCATAAAAGTGCAGAGCAGTACCATATGATGGACTGCAAAGAGAAAGCCACACCAATGATAGCTAGAGCCAAGCTCACAAAACAGGATTGCCCAAAAACAGAAGAGGAAGAACAGAATATGGCAGGTAAATCCTACTAGAAAACTTAATCGGGAGTCTGATGTACTTGATAATTTGTACCAGATCGGATCTGGCCTTCTCTGTTTACGCATTGAGCCAATTTTGTTCCAATCTTGGTCTAGCACATTGGCAAATGGCCAAACGAATCCTACAGTATCTGAAGGGTACCCAGAATATTGTCCATCATCATCGTGCTTGGCCCCTCTTGTGGTATCCCGATTGCCTCCAACATCATCCGCAGCCACACTACCTCATTCGCCACTTTCGAGGCTGCGACATACTCAGCTTCACAAGAGGATTGAGCTACCAGGGTTTCCTTTTTGCATATCCAGCTGATTGCAGCTCTGCACGCTATTGTACATCCTCCAATAATGGACTTGCTATCATCCTTGTAGCTCACCCAGCTTGCATCATTGTAGTGATGCAGCTCGAATTCTTTCTCCTCGTTTCTAGCTCTGTAGGTTAATTCCAGAGTGCCATCTATCTGTCCCAGGATCCTGTCTTCCATTCAAAGACGAAGCACATTCCTCTGAAGTACCATCACATTCGAGATTTGATCTCGAAAGGAGAGCTCCAGGTCCAGTTCATAAAATCAGAAAGTATGATTGCAGATCTCCTCATGAAACCGCTCGACAAGCCACTCTTTACCAAGCAAAGAGAGGCAATTGGATTGAACGAACAAAATTGGCAAATCGAAAACTACGAAAAGAACGAAAACACACAAAGAGAAATCTTTCGCGCTGCCAACTGGCAGCTCAACGAGCTTCATGCCCAGCTGAAATGAATAGCAACGACGGAGACTAACTAACTAGTTGATTAGCGTTATTCTACGTTTAGCTATCTTGTAAATTTCACATAGTGGAGGTATAAACAATCCTCTCTGGATCATAACTGTGTGAAGAGAGATAGTGAATACAGAGATCTGTAAGAAATAGAGAGAGACGTAGCGAATAGAGTAAGAAAGCAAAAATACCATAGTTGTGCATGAAAGTCTGCTGCCGAGCAGAACACAACGAAAGAGCAGAGAGTCAATCCGCCAACGAGCGAGACACTGACGATCTCGCTCTAAAACCAAACTGACAATATAGTCGCTCTATTTCGTGTATCTTTTGGCCTTGTGTTGTGTCTCTTGATTTCTAGAATAAAATATGTTATGTGATGCGTAGTCGAGTGTCTGGGATCCCGTAAGAGCTTCCGCATGAAAAAAAAATTCAAAGACAAAAAATTGTTCGCAAATCAAAAGAGAGAGGATGAATATGAAACAAAAAAGCTTTCACGACTCACATGTGAGAACAGGCTCCACACATGTGTAATCATCTTATATACATGGATTTGGCCTTGACCAAGCATGATTTTTGCATTTTTCACACTCCTCAAAAATCTAGCTTGGTAAATCTAGCATAGACCTATCTATAACTCCAAGAGCCAATCTTAATTTTACAAATGGATCTTTAGGCAATGCCTTGGTGAGTATATCAGCAATGCAATTTGATGATGAAACATGAATAAGCTTGATCTCCTTTGCTTGCACTTTCTCCCTCATGAAATGATCAATATATGCATGGAATGTCTTCATCCTTGATCACATGAAGCTCCTCCAAAAGTCTTTTAAGACAAAGAACCTCCTTTGTTGTTGTTGTCATAGCTTTATACTCAGATTCTGTTGATGAAAGAGAGATGGTATCTTGCTTTTTGGAAAGCCGAGATATAGCTCCTCCACATAAGAATGTAGCAAATGTACTTATGGATCTTCTATCCATCTTGTCACCTACAAAACTTGAGTCCGAATATGCTCTAAACAAATATTAGTCCTTTCATAAACTATGCCAAAGTCTTTTGTAGCCGAGATGTACCTTAACACCCTTTTGGCACTTTTCCAATGACATATTAATGGACTTTGCATGTATTGACTCAATTTGCCAACAAAAAAAACTAAGATCAAGTCTAATGACGGTTAAGTATATCAAGGTACCAATAAGCATTCTATAGGTAGTAATGTCCTCAAAGGATGCTTCATCACTTTCCTTAGAACTTTTACACTTAGTTCCATGGGAGTTTCAGCTCCTTTACAATCAATCATGCCAAATTTTGCTAAGATTGATCTAGCATACTTAGATTGACATATGAAAGTAAAATCATCACTTCTAGTGACTTCTATTCCAAGTATAGCTTTTAGAAGTCCTATATCTACCATCCTAAATTCACTAGACAATGAAATTTTTACATCTTTCATGCCATCTAGATCATTTCCTATGAGTATAATGTCATCAACATATAAAACTAAGATAATGATCTTCCCATCAATACATTTGTAGTACAATGATGGTTCATAAGAACTTACAACAAATTCAATGGAAATAAGATAGGAATGCGACCTAGAGTACCATGCTCTTGGTGCTTGCTTGAGTTCATAAAGACTCTTCTTCAAGAAACACACCTTGTCTTCTTCTCCATCTTTGATGAAGCCCTCGGGTTGGCACATGTAGATTTCCTCTTCCAAGAATCCATTCAAGAAAGCATTTGTCACATCAAGTTGGAAGATCTCCCATTTGAAAGAAGTAGCAAGACATATGATTAATCTAATGGTCACAAGCTTTGCAACAAGTGCAAAGGTTTCATCATAATCTATGCCTTTGACTTGCAAAAAGCCTTTTGCTACAAGTCTAGCTTTATAAACCATCTTGATTACATTTCAATCTATATATCCATTTACAAGTAAGAAGCTTCTTTCCATAAGGTAGATCAACAAGCTTCCAAGTTTGATTTTCCATTAATGCATCAAACTCTACTTGCATAACTTTCCTCCAATATCGAGACTTAATTGCTTCCTGAAAACTAGTTGGTCCTTCAAGCATAGTAGTCAAGAAAGTATAAGAGTTGAGTAGTTGAGAATCTTCCCTTTGCTCCCCTTTGTCACTATAACTGAGCCTTAATGGCTCAATCCTTGTACTTGTTGACCTTCTTGGCACCCTTGGACCTTGAGTAAGTTTCACTTGGTCTTCATCTTCATGAAGCTCCTCCTTGGCCATAGCATGCTCCTTGACAAGTTGAGTGTTGTTGGAAGTCACCTTTCCTTTGGCTTGGAGAGATTCATCAAAAAGTACGTCTCTACTTACAACAGCTTTTTTGGTAATAGGATCAAATATCCTATAAGCTTTACTCTTTTCACTATAACCAACAAAGATGCCTTTGAATGAAGTGGCATCTTCCTTTTTCCTTGTTTCTAAAGGAATATGTACATAACAAGTACATCCAAAAACTTTCAAATCACTAAGATTTGGCTTTTTGCCATACAATACTTCATAAGGTGTAAGTTCTTTAATGGCACTATTAGTCATTTTATTGCATAGAAAGTTTGCACATAAAATAGCTTCTCCCCAAAATGAAATAGGAAGGGATGCATCTAATCTTAAAGCTTTAGCACACTTACATAGTGTCCTATTCTTTCTCTCAGCTACTCCATTTTGTTGTGGAGTATATGTACAAGAAAACTATCTCCTTATGCCATTAGTTTCACAAAACTCTTTCATCCTATTGGAGATGTACTCCCCTCCATTATCACTTCTTAATACTTTCAAGCTAGTATTAAGTTGCTTTTCCACAAGAGTTTTGAACTTTACAAAGGACTCAAAAACTTCACTTTTCTTAGACAAGAGATAAACCCAAGAGTTATCATCAATAAAAGTGACATACATAAGAGCTCCACCATTTGATTCATGTGAAAATGAATGAACATCCGAGTGTATAAGGTCAAGAGCAGAGTTAGATCTTGTCAAAGTTCAGAGTCCACAAGCTTCACAAAGCTTGCCACACTTGGATATGGTTTTTGGGAAGTCCACTTGCTAGCTCCTTTGTCACCATGGTCTCCATAGCTTTGTAGTTAGGATGGCCTAACCTTTTGTGCCATAATTCCACTTGAGTGAGCTCTTCCCTTGCCATATTCACACTTTCAACCATCACATTAGCATTCAATTTGAATAACCTTTTGTGCCATAATTCCACTTGAGTGAGCTCTTCCCTTGCCATATTCACACTTTCAACCATCACATTAGCATTCAATTTGAATAACCTCCCTTGCTTGAAACCACTAGCAACACATTTTTCATCTTTAAAGATAGAACATGCTCCGTGCTTGAAATGTACATCTAATCCACTATCCATAAGTTGTCCTACACTAAACAAGTTCTTTGTAATTGAAGGTACTTAAAGGACATTGTCTATATCTACTTTTTTAGATGATCCTAGACATAAAGGAATGGATCCAAGACCTACAATCTCACTACCTTATCACTTGCAGTGAAGATAAATCTCTTAGAACTATTGTAAGAAAGTAGATTAGAAAAGTAGTCTTTTTGGTGAGTCATGTGGGAGCTTGCCCCAATATGAATCCACCAAGTGTCTTGATTAGGTGTTTGTGGTGAGGATACCATCAAAGATAGATTGCACTCTTCCTCCTCCTCCTCAAGCACAAGATTGCCTTGGTTGTCCTTCTTTTGGGCATTCTTCTTCTTGTAGCACTCGGATGCAAAATGTCCCTTTTTTCCACAGAAGAAACACTTTACTTTCTTCTTGTCCTTCTTGCTCTCATCACCATCATCAAAGATAAGGAACTCATCCTACTTTTGATATGAAGCATTCTACTCTCCTCACTTACAAGCACACTTTGAAGTTTTTCAATACTAGGAAGTGAATCTTGAATAGCAAAGGTTTTGAACAAGATTAGAATAATCATCTC
>MU832987.1:0-63179 GCA_029204225.1 Diphasiastrum complanatum | reverse complement strand
AAGAAGAACTTACTTTCGGTTTTAGCTATTCCAAAGCAACACATGGTGGGTTCAGTTTGATGAAGAAAGTTGTCCTTATTATAAAGAAAAATAATGGCATGGTAGTTGAAGGAGTTCTCATCGGAAGATTGTATAAACTTCAAGCTCTAGTGGTGAGTCATCAAGCAGGAGTTGCAAACATTGGCATGGCAAGTAGGTTAATGGCATGAAAGGTTTGAAAATTTGAACTAGAACAGATTGCAAGTTTTGAGGAAACATAACATGGTTATAAGACTTCCTCAAATTGTTGTGCATAACAAGTTATGTGAGGGTTGTCTTGGGAAAGCATCATCAACAAAAAAAAATCTATTAGTTTTAGGGCAAAGGATGTTCTTGTTGAGCTTGTTCATACTAAATTTGTGGGTCCTATGAAAACACAATCATTTGAGGGAGCAAGCTTTTTCCATGGTTTTTGTGGATAATTGTTCTAGGAAGACATGGGTATATCTTCTAAAGCATAAAAGAGATGCTTTTGAGAGTTTTACTTGGTTCAAGACATAGGTTGAAAAGCAAATTAGCAAACAAATATATTTGGCAAAACAATGGAACAAAGATATCATTTGTAGGTACAATATGCCTCAACAAAATGGAGTTGGAAAAATAAAGAACTGCTCCATCGTGGAGTGTGCTAGGAGCATGCTAAAGACTCAAGAGTAAGAATCTTCCAAAATAAATTTGGAGAGAAGCTGTTCAAACAACGTTGAATCTTTTGAATAGATGTCCTACTAAAGTAGTAGAGAATTGAACTCCAAAACGAGCATTTTCAGGTAAGAAGTCAAATGTAAGTCATTATTTGAATGTGGCAATCAAAGTTGCAACAAATTGGCAAATAACCGGGTTTTTCAAAGGAAGTCGAAGCACATTGAAGTACAACAACATTTCATAAGGGAGAAACTTCAAAATAATGAAGTCGAGCCTATTTACTGCAGTATGGATGATCAAGTGGCAGATATTTTTACTAAGCGGCTTAGTAAAGATAAATTTGAGAAGTTTAGAAAACTTCTAGAATAGTAGATAAAAATATAGATACCAAGGGGGAGTGTTAAAAAAACACTAATGTTTTATTGTTACCCCTAATAATGTTATTATGTAATCTAGGCCAAGCCTAAGTGCAATAGCTAGGGACCTATTTTTGGTAATGGTAGTCATACTTAGTGTTTAACTTTGATTATTAGATTATGTGCATGATTATATGCACCTCTTTAGTAGTGATAGTTATTTAGGAAGACTACCTAGTATGAAGACTTATTTCAAGTCAATTTCTTTTACAGATATGGTTATAGGCATTTTAAAGGAGTCTATATAATGTCTTCATATGCTCATCTTATGTAATAGTTGATATTGTGCGATTTTCCATTGTTGAGGATTTATCAAGAGATCAATATGATTGTCTTTCTCTTGCTTTTTAATTATGTATCAGTGCTAGTAAGACTATTAGCTCCTGCATCGAAGGTTAGGAGCACTCCAATAGATAGCATATTGTCCCCCCCCCCCTTGCTAGTAACTTCTCTTGAGCACATAGACAATAGTAGAAAAGCAACAAGATAGCACAATATGTGGTTAGGCAAGGACGAATCTCAAGAAAGGTGGGCATGAACTTCCACACACCACCTCTGGTTTTCATTTGTGCACAATCTAAGGAAAAAAAGATAGACACAACTCTCAAGGATGAACTTTATCCTCACACAAGCTGGATGTAAACACACATATACCTATACAATATTTGTTCTTCATACTCTAAAATAGAAAACAAGTTCATCTAACTCTTTTCCTTCTCGCAACAATATTGTATGACAAACATATTGAACCAAACTAGAAACACAAAAAAATTTCACCAATTCCCAAAAATCCATACATGGGCTCTAGTACCATGCACAAAATTCTCAAAAGATGGATCCGGTTGCCTATACAAACAACTAAGAAATTGTAAAACAACTCACAAACACAGTAGGAGATAGAACACAGAATCATATAGAAAGCACACATAGCAAAAGGCTTTTATGAGTTCACAACACTAGTAACTTTCTCACCAACCCATGCACAAGACTTTCCACCGAACACAAGTTCGCCAACTAGCTTGTATAAAACAATAAGTGACCCATGTGTACCTGTCTACGGCTACCACTATCTCACAAAATACCCCTGAACTGGATCATTTTAGCCTTTAACCCCTTTTCCAATGAACTCCCAGCTCAAGTGGACTGTTACAACTTGAAGGCATAAAATTTAGTCAATGTTTCCTGACTCCTTGAAAACGACTCAGACACTTATAGCAATAGCCAAATACAAAAGAGTGTCCTCAAACTTACTTAAGTGTCTCTTTCAAAGACCATCGCTTTACACGCATCACATAGTATGCACATAAAGTGGCAGAACGACTTGCTCCTGCACCACAATGTACTAGGACCCTTCCTCCAGATTTCCTTGCAGCTTCCACAAACTCAAACATGGATTCGAAGTACTTTCCAATGTTTGCATTTGGCTCATCTGCATCATCACTTTACATGCAAGTAACAGGAGTCATATACATCATTCAAGAGTACAATCTGCCACCAGAATCTAAACGACCTTCCAGAGTCTTTTTCATGCTCTTGCTTCCTCGGTAAACTAAAACAGAAATTAAAAACTGTTGAAATCCTTCAAACATGATCTTGGTTTGCCAATCAAAATTCAAACCTCAGTGATTTTAAGCACAAAATGGGGATGCCATGGAAGTCAATTTACCAGCAAGATCACAAAACATTTGAACAAAATGCTTCTTCAATACAATTGGTTCTGTATGAATAGTCAATACATGACTTATGTGAAGGTCATTCAGTCGATTTTCAGCCATGGCATGATCTCGATCGCCCAAATACAACAAATCTGGCACAATCTAATTATAACACAGTTAAGTTTTCCAGAGTCAGAGAAGACCAGCATCAAAATATTTCTATTACAAATAAGCCTTAATTAGCAGATTTCAAAAGAAAAACAGAGAATATAACTTGGAACAACAAAGACTACTTTCAGGGTTCTACAAAAAAGAAAATTATACCTCAGAAGGGTAACCAGAAATGGTGGCCGGTTTACATGATTTTGTAATTAGGAATGGATAGCGTGCACAGAATGCTGAGAAAGGATCCTCACCTTCTTGTAGTTTCAGCACCCAAAAAAAAGCATTGCAAAACAGTGTCAGCTTCCAATTTCCAATGCTGAGGAAGCCAATTTTGAGAACAAAAGATAATAAGATATGCTCTTTTCATGATTCTGTCAGCTTTGAATGACATAGAGTAAGGTCTGTTGCATTAAGCTTTTGTACAGTTCCAAGCTCTTCTTTCATAGATCCAAATCTTTCCCAAACTTCCAAGCGTTAATTCATGAATCCAAACTTTTCACTGTGTCAGATCCTCTCAGCTAAAAATGTTCCAGGGTCCATTTTCAAACAGCATATGTTATTGTTAAAACAGGCAGTGTCCGAATGAGGTAGTTTGATGATAAATTTCCCATGACAAGAAGTAAATCAGCACTAATGCCTGCCAACTGCATTATATATGCATGGCACCCCTAATGAGAAAAGCCTGATTGAATTCAAGGCAGACTATTTTTGCAAAGATCATCTTGCAAGATGAATGAACTGCAAGATCAACCACAAAATAAGAGTTTTATATATCTTGAAAGGAAAACTTTTGTAATTGTCGGTTGGCAAAGGCACATAGTCATGGGTCTTTACTACTCTTTATTTACTATTCCTAGCATGTTGTGTTGATCTAATAACTACCAGCACCATCTTTAGAAAAGTTTCGTAGGCCAGTTTGAATCACATTTGAATCAAAAAGGCCAGGTTCAAAACCGTCAAACCATTTTAGGCTTGCTTGTTTTTTGCTGATTTTATTTTTGGCATTCTGTTGTAGCATAAACAAGCGCTGGTTTAGTGTTTATGGTGCAATTAGAGCTCTGTGCGATGTGAAAAAATCAATCAGCCCGACTCATAGGTCCTTACTGATTATCCCTAAATAACATATGCTCATTGTTGAGTGCTTAGTGGCCACTGGCTTCAATGCTGTTTAAGAAGATTGAAATCAGAAGAGCTCTTCACAAATACTCAGTAATAGTTCTAAGGTTACAACTTACAAATAATAAATCAGTGATATTAGAGTCTTCACTTTAGCTTGCAAGCAAGACATAAAACACGTTAGCGGTCACATCATACATGACATACATTGATTATAGTATCAAATCCTATTCTCCTGATTGTTGATTCCTGAATCACAAATGTTAAGTGCTCAGTGGCTTCAGTGCCCACTGTTAAAAGAAGATTGAAACTTGAAGAGCTCTTCAAAACTATTTAGAAACACAGTATGTGGTAAGAAGACTAATGGAATCATGTGGGAACCATTGATGGATTGCAAATCCATATTTCGGCTTGTGGTTGGTTTTTTGGTTACCTACTTTAAATGGAGCATGCCTGTCTTCACTCTTCGACTTGATGCTACCGCACTTCGTATTCTACATCTCTTCTACATCGGGCATGATTTGGGCTGAGATTTCGGCTCGAGTTGGAGTTTTTTTTTTGGCTACATGAAGTTTTGGGCAGCAAGCAACATTTTGCATTTTGTTGCAATTTTTTCCATTCTACTTCATCTAATGTTATGTTTTTTACATTATCATTTAAGGAGGGTGTTAGAAATAATAAATGATAATGTTAGTTTCCCATAGGTTACTTTGACCCAAAAGGTTGAGACTTGTGTAACCATGGGGTAGGTTTATTATTTGGACCATGTTAAGATAGTTTTAGTTAAGTTAGACCCAATTTTGGTCTAGTGGTAACTCGTGGGTCCAAGTAAAGTCTGATTATGTTAAGGGACCCTATCTTGACTTTTTCTTCTTCTTTTTCTTGTATATGGAGATTGAATATTAGAAGGATCTTGGCACTTTGATTTCCTACACATCCTTCGTAGGATCCATCACACAAGAGGAAGGAAGAATAGGTTGAAAAGTAAAGAAGGCTCACACAAGGCTCAAAAGAGCTTTCAGACACTTCTTAGGGTTGTTGCCAAAGTTCTATCCAAGCATCATTGCTCCATGAGCAATCCTAACTCTAGGAGAACCAAGGCAACCAGTTCATTTCTAAGTTAGGTTTCCATGATTTCTATGTATGAGGTGCTCATCACTACCCTTGATATTTGACTTATTACTAGAATAGGGAGCATTTTCTAAATGGATGCAAGCTACTAGCAGGCTACTAGCGCAATCAATTTTAGCTGGGTGACATATGTGCCCTTTTCATAATGGCTTATATTTTGAAAGAGGGACATAAAAAAAAAGATTATTGGTGCCATACGTTCTGGTAGCAATTTGCAAATGGGCTACAAGATGAAACTTGTAGCTAAAATTTATTGCTGGTTTCAACTTCCAGGCAGTTTCAAGGTGCAAATTGTGTAGATGATTGTTAATATTGGAAATAAGCAAGAGTTTTTAGCCAAGAAAATGCTAATAGTTTTGCAACAGAACTATAGCAAGCCCTTTGCACATGACTTAGGGAGGCTTTTTTGAAGTCTATAAAGTTCAATGTAGCTTAGTTCTAGCACCAAATTATTCTCGTTCTTGCTCATATCAAGTTATTGATACCTATGTGTGCCTTACAAATTTGACACCTTAAAACCAATGTTTTGCAATTTGGTGGTCCAAACCTCGAACTGAAAAAAAAAAAATTCAGGTCAACAAAACTTTTTATGTTTTCATTTGTTCTGTTTAAAATGTTCAAAAACAAAAAAAAAATTACGCTATTTTGAATATAATTTTCATTGATTCAATGTGCAAAGCTCTCCTTACCTGATCTAGGGCAATGCAAAATTACAATTTGGTTTGAATGAAACCTTTGCTGATTTGATGTATAGGTGGCAAAGCTCTCTTTTATTTGATCCATGTGAATTATCCTAGTGTCCAATGGTCTATATATGTGTTCCATACAGATATATTGCTAGCATCCAGCCTTGGCCAAAGGATGTTCAAGCAACTTTCTCAAGACAATAGATAACAATAGATCAACATTTTTAATCAACTATAAAACCTGCAGGGAAATACATGTGCTTGAGCCTTGAGCTACTGTGTTGTATTAGGCTGTATATGCTTCGCTAGTTAATGTTACATATCCGAACTTCAAAGAATGCCTTCCTGAGTAGCTCTTGACACATTGTTGTTTGCATCAAATTTCAATAGTGATGCATAATATTTCAATTTTTTTTACAGGCCTACATGTTTTTTCCCAATCCACACATGGTTCCAAAAAAATTTCATAAAAGATCCGGAACGTTGCTGATTTTCAGAACTGTTTTGGAACTCTCGTTCCGGAATACTCCTGAAACGTAACATAGTTGCACGAATCGCCGATTCGAATAAAGAGTCGCGGTTCGAATTGGTTCGAAATTGGCAACCTGTTCGAATCGGTTGCCTCATAAAAAAAAGTGGAATCGGCCCAAAAAAACGAAGAATTGTTCGAATCGGCCGATTCGAACCTGACCATGTGTGCAAGCTAGTATTGTTGCTAATTTGGATCGACATTAGGAGGGAGTTTTTAAATGTGTTTTTAGAGGACCTTCTATCTGTGTCATGAGAGGAATGCTGAACATAAGTTATGAGGAAATGAGGACATTTGTCAAGGGCAAATCTAAGATGGCGTAGTCCTTGATGAATATGTGGAAAAACCTTGTGAGCCTAGAAAATACTTGACTTCATGCATGATCTTAAGAATAGTTCACTCTCAAACCTTACGAATCTCCATGACTTGAAATAGTGTACTAGTGCTCTTTAAAAAAATTCATATTTTGACTCCTTGGCATAGAGCTTCTCCTGTCTTAGTATCCTCAAGACAATATAGAGATGGTCCTCATGCTCCCTTTAAGTCTTATTCTAGATGAGGATATCATCTAAGTAGACAATCACGGACTTTTCCAAATATGGACGGAAATATCGTTCATCATTTCTTGGAAAGTTGATATAGTATTTGTGAGATGAAAGGTAAGACTAGAAACTCACAATGGCCATAGTAGGTCTTAAATCCTATCTTTTCCACTTCCTCACTCTTGATACGAATCTAATGGTAACCGGGTCTTAGATAGATTTTGGTGAAATACCTTGAACCATGTAATCGGTCCATTAATTCATCCATTGGTGATAAGGGATACCTGTCCTTAATGGTCATTTCGTTTAATTTTTTATAGTCTACACAAAGACGAGTCTCTCCGTCTTTCTTATCAACGAGCAATATAAGAGCTCTTCAAGTAGATTGACTAGGTTGGATGTCTTCCAGTGGATTGACTAGGTTGGATGTGTCCCATCCTAAGATAATTCTAAAGCTGCCTCGCAACTTCATCCTCCTTCACACTCATCTGATAAGGATAAAGTGAGATAGGAAAATTCAAAACTTCTAGGAAGAAGTTCTATACCTTGGTTAACACCTCGTGAGGGTGGAAGACCTTCAAGTAATTGCTCTAGAAATACATGACTAATTTCATGCCTAAGTTTTCTAAAGATTTCACCACTTTAACTTTGAATTACAATAGGAAGACGTGGAACCATCTTGTCCCATACTTGGCTACTCTCCCCTGTGGCTAACTTAACGACATGTTGATGCTTACTTTTTCTTGTCCCCACCTTTAGCTTCAGGAGGGCCAAATACATTTTTAGTAAAATAACTTTCTTTAGAGACTGAATCATCAATAAGCGATAATCTTTTATAAGAAATGCTAAATTTACCTAGCATTTCAAAGGAAGTGGCCCCCTTTTGCACCCTTATGTTTTTTTGGGCAATCCTTTGACTGATGCCCACGCTCCATGCAATTAAAGCACAAACCACCGCTTCTGGCCTTTGCATAAGCTTCATAGTTCAACGTGGTCCGTTTTCTCTTCTCGCCAAGAGAAGTAGCGTGGATGACATTTTCTTTTTCCTTTTTTAGAAAGAAAACAGGTTTTTTGTCCTTTGTTTCGGGCTTCCCAATCAACTTTTCTCGAGCTACGACACAGGTATTGTAATAGATCCTAACACCACAGTAGGGCAAACACTAACTGATCAACCCAACCTTGCCTACTCCCTGATATAGAGTAAGCCCCTCCTAGCCCAGTGTGAGGACTGATAGCATGCAACTGCCAAGTGTCGGCCACATGGCACTAACGTGGCCGACTGCACATCGGGACCCAACTGGGGGCCCTGTCCTGCTGACAGGGTCCCTAGACTGTGTTAGGCCCGCCATGTCTATGGACCGTGCTAGGGGCACACTACGCACACTGTTCTGACCTATCTGTGTTCTCTAGGGTTCGGCACTGGTTACGACCTCGTAACACTCCCTCCCCCTTAAGAACCGTCTTGGTCCTCTAAGACAAAGTCTGGAAAAATCTTGCGAAAGACGCTGCCTCTTTCCCAAGTGGCATTCTCAACAGGCTGATCATTCCACTTAACCAGATATTCTCGGTATAGAGTATGACGAGTCTGCGTCTCTCTGCTATCAAGAATCTCCTCTGGTTCATGTGGAGGTTGTTGAGGATCCATTGGGAGAACTAGAAAACTATCCCCTACCAGACGATATGGTTAAGGCTTTTCGTAACTGACTTACATGAAAAACTGGAAAAACCTTACTGCTATGTGGGAGTTCTAGTTCATATGTGACCTCGCCTAGTCTCCTACTAATGGTAAAGGGACCGCAATACCTAGGAGTCAACTTAGCACACACTCTTGATTTGAGGGTTTTAGAGTCAACTGGGACTCTCAAGTAGACTTTCTCTCCAGCGGAGAACTGCACATCCCGTCTGTGTGAATCTGCATAATGACTGGCTCGATCCTGGGTCTGCCTAATGCTACGCTTAGCATGTTCTATCATCTGGTTTAGGTCCTCTAAAAAGTTTTTGGCTGCTTCAACTTTTTCTTGTTTAAACCCTACAGCTGTGGGTGAGCGTGGCTGAAAACCGTACATCAGCATAAATATCCCGTAGCTGAATGTTTGGTATTGTTGTAAGCAAACTCTAATATCGAGAGATACTCCTCCCAATTAGTTTGCTTCTTGTTGACGTATGCACGAAGCATATCCTCCAGCACCTGATTTACCCTCTCTGTTTGATCGTCCGTCTGTGGATGGTTGGTGGTACTCATTAAGTTTAGTATGGAGATGATGGAATACTGCCCTCCAAAAATTTCCATTAAACTTATTGTCCCCGTCGCTGACTATGTCGGAAGGTAGACCGTACAATTTAAATAGCCCGTCTACAAACAACCTCGCTTACTCTGGAGCTCTAACGGTTGTTTTGGTCGGAGTAAAATGAGCCATTTTGTTCAGACGGTCAACTGTGACCCATATAGCGTCATTACCCTTTTGGGTTTTAGGTAGGCCTACTATAAAATCCATGGAGATACTCTCCCATTTACCAGCTGGTATTTCTAAGGGCTGCAACAACCCTCCTGCCTTTACACGCTCTGCTTTGTTTACTTGACATTTTTGGCAATTGGTTACATACTGTTGGATGTCCTTTTTCATACTGGGCCAGAAAAATTGCCTACGAAGAAGCTCATAGGTCTTCTGTATGCCTGGGTGTCCCGCACTAGGATTGTCATGACATTTATATAGGACCTGCTGCCTATAATCCTCTGAATTGGGGACACATACTCTATCTCTATAGAGCAAGTACTCATCCTAAATGGAATACTGTTTCCATTTGAATCCTTGAGTCAACTGACCCTCAACCACGGGGGTTTGCTTGGGTAATGCAGGCTCAGAATCCTCAACGTCATCTGACGTATACTCGGACTCATCATCATCCTCAACGGAAGCTGTCGTATTCTTGAATGAACTGGCACCAGCCCCGAGAATTGGTTCTGGAGTCTTAACTGTCTGCTCTAGACTGAGTTCCAGATAGTAAAGAAGAATGCATCATGCTGGCACTTCCCTCTCAAGGACTCGAGTAACTCATTACGAAGCTGAGTAAAACTCAGCATAAGTTACATAAAATAATTAAGTACCCCAAATAACAAGTTAGGTACTTAATTCACATGTATAGGCCCCTAGTGGACCCACGAGTCCCTACAAGTTAGTTTCCTACTAACTTGGGCCTAAAATATAAATGACCATGGTTACACAGATCTCGACCTTTTGGGTCATAGTAACCTATGGCTTCTACATCATTTACATTTATTATTCTAACACCCTCCTTAAATGAAAATGACATGTATTCACTAAGTAAGAAAATCAGCATGTTGCTTTAAATTTAAAGCTTCACAAAGAGCTTTAAATCGAACTCTAGGCAATGCCTTAGTGAACACATCTGCAATATTATCCTCCGTGGGACAATATTCAAGCGTGATGTCGCCATTATGAAGCTTCTCCTGGACAAAGTGATAGTGGATCTCGATATGCTTTGTTCTTGCATGAAATATTGGATTTCGTGCAATGGCAATAGCACTTTGACTATCCGTAAATAGGAGAGTAGCTGAGGGCTGGCCATGCTTCATATCGACTAGTAATTGTCTCAGCCATATACACTCCATAGTGGCTGAAAAGGTTGCTCTATATTCTGCTTCACTTGAGGATGTAGCAACGGTGGGCTGCTTCTTGCTTAACCAAGAAACTGCAGAATTTCCAATGAAAAAACAATGACCACTAGTAGAGCGTCTAGTGTCTTGATCTCCACCCCAATCTGAGTCACAAAAACCAGCCAAACATGCATCATCACTAGAAGGATAAAACAGACCAAGTGTTTTACTTCCTTGAAGATATCGATCCTCTTCAAAGCTTTCCAATGGGATGTCAACGGAGCATGCATGAATTGACTCATGAGGGAAACACTATAAGATATGTCCGGTCTTGAGTTGCATAAGTAAATGAGACTTCCAACCGCTTGACAATATAGTGTAGTATCAAATGGTTCACCACCACTTTGATTACTTAACTTCAGGCCCGTCTCAATTGGTGTAGCAACCGTCTTGCAATCTCCCATTTTGAAACGCTTCAAAATCTGCTTAATGTACCGCTGTTGGGTAATGAAGATTCCAGCCTTTCCTTGTGAAAACTCAAGACCAAGGTAGAAATGCAATTGGCCTAAATCTGATGTATCATAAACTGAAGCAAGATCAGATTTTAAGGCTGCAATATATTGTTCATTACTACCCGTAATGATAATATCATCAACATATAGCAAAATGATGATGATAAACTCAGACATCTCCTCGATCCCACTTCTTTTGCTCATCGGAAGACACCTCCGTAGATGATGAAGTAGTTGTTCTAGATGGTGTAATTGGTGCCAAGGTAGGCGGCCTTTCTTTGTCACCATTAACTACTTCCCACAAACCTTTAGCAATTAGAAGGTTCTTTATCATGTAGCACCACAAGGAATAGTTTGTGCCATCCAGCCTATCTTCATTAAATAAAGAACCAATAGACTTCGATTCTTTAGCCATAACAGAAAAATCAGCTTGTAGTAGATAGGAAATAGACTTTCCAAGACAAAATCTACTCAAAGGGCAGCAACCTCAAAGCTGAAATTATGAGCACAATAGATTGCAATACTCCACATGCAATTTGCTCAACAAGTAATGAAATAGGTGGCTGATCTCTGCACAAAAAAACAGAATGCTCACAAATAGGTAGACTTCGAATGAAGCCAAAACCAAAACCAGAAATTTGTGGCTAAAAAGAGTGCACACTATGTGCATATAGAGCTGATGGTAGCGCCCTACTCCAAGCTCACCAACAGGAAATTTCAGCAAGAAATGTGTCCAAAACACATGTATCTTCATTTAAGAAGTAAATCTGAAATTTTCAGCATGTAATTGAGTCAAGATCACATGCAATTGGTTTGAGCATGGGCGCCCTACTGCTAGCTCTCAAATAGGTGAAGGTGCCCTGCAATTTCCTACAAAAAAGCTATAAGAAGATGAACAGATTCTTCTCCTGCAAAAATCAGCAGCTTGATGATTTTCTGCAGCCAAAAGGGGAAGAAGATAGCTTCCTATTAAGCGCCCTCCTGCAAGCACTATGATCACCTAAAGGCTCTGATACCATGTAGGAAATAGAAGCCTGAGGATCCAGGATCTTAACTATTCAATCACACAAAGCATTCTCAAAAGAAAGAGAGAGATGGCTAGAAACCCTCTTGTAGAAACTCGTGGACAGCCAAGGAGAATAGTCAGTATTGCTTACAAAAGTGTCTCATACAAATGGGATGCACACATATATATAGTCCAAGATGACTATCTAACTTCATGACTATTGAGCTACATGACTATGGGCTTTCCAACTACTTGACTATTGACTATCCAACTACTTGACTATTGACTATCCAACTTTCTATAAGTTTCATAGAAAGAATAAGGTACCTCCAATATGTCAAGCTGGGGTACTTAATGTCACAATTAGGCCTAGTAAACCCATGAGTCCCTACCAAGTTAATTTCATACTAACTTAGCTAACTCTAAGTTTAGTAGGCCTAATATAATAAATGACCATGGTTACACAACTCTCGACCTTTTGGGTCAAAGTCACCTATGGTAATGTAAGCAATTCCATTTACATTCCAACATGAATTCTGAAATTTCAGAAACCCCCTGCTCGCTGATCTGGCAGAAGTACTATTGCTCCAAATTTTCCAAGTTGGGGCCCAAAGCTTTGTCAAAAATCTGGAAATTCAGAAGTACTGGCAGCGCTAACCTTGCTTTTCTCTTATGGCTTCAAAATCGCTGATAACTACTGAAGTTTCACTTGGAAACCAGAGGTATGTCTCTGAATTTACAGCGATGGAGGTGCTTACTATTTCCTATTCTAATTCCGCTGGGAAATCTATACAAAACTCTTTGAAATCAGTGTTAAACATCTTCCTTTCCAGCGAGTTTCCTCCACAAGGAATTCTACTTCCTACAACTGTAAATTCTCAGTGAATTTCAAGAGTTTGAAGGCTGCTCCTACAACGATTCTCCTCTTGTGACCGTATCAAGCTGGATCCGACTTCCATCCCAGACGGCGTCCCATACCACCGCCTAGGCTCTCAGCCATCTCCTCCCTAATTCTTTCTGAGAAACTGAGAGATTTTTCCTATCCTTTGATAGCTTTCTCTACTGCTGCTACTAAGCTCCCAAAGACGGAGATGGCTCTGATACCAATGTAATAGATCCTAACACCAGAGTAGGGCAAACACTAACTAATCCACCCAACCTTGCCTACTCCCTGATATAGAGTAAGCCCCTCCTAGCCCAGTGTGAGGACTAGTAGCATGCAACTGACAAGTGTCAGCCATGTGGCACTGACGTGGCCGACTGCACATCGGGACCCAACTGGGGTTGACAAGGTCCCTAGACTGTGTTAGGCCCGCATGTCTATGGACCGTGCTGGGGCACACTACTCACACTTTCTTGCCCTGTTGGTCGTGTACGCTGGACACGATCCTGACTGTGGTATCTGACCTATCTGTGTTCTCTAGGGTTTGGCACTGGTTACAAGCTCGTAACAGGTATCATCAAAGATTCTTGCAAAATGGACTGCTTTATCCAAGGTTTGAGGCTGGTTCTTCCTAACCTCAATTTCTCCAACTCTGGATTGATTTGAGATGCAAATCTGGTAAGCACCTCTTGGAATTCTTGCAAATATTCATGAAGGGGCTCGTTTTCCATGTTAATGGTTGCATATTCCATATACACGTCAAAATTATCCATGATAGGCAAAAAAGTAGACTTAAATGGCTTTACAAAATTCATCCGAAGACCCCTTAGATCTTGCCACCATTTCCTTCTCAAAACATGACGACATCGATCTAGCAATGACATTACAACAATAGAGGCCCGATCCTTCTTGTCACCTGAAAACACTTCCGGTGTAAACAAAGGGTGAGGCAAGATTTGCTTTGGCTTGAGCAAGCTCCCTTAACTCCTTTTGCTCATGGTATCAGGATGTTGATAGCACCAATCAACTTGTTGGGATCAATAGTCATAGTGGTCCCCATAGAGGATTCTAATGGTACATCCTGTTAGAAATAATAAATGATAATGTTAGTTTCCCATAGGTTACTTTGACCCAAAAGGGTGAGACTTGTGTAACCATGGGGTAGGTTTATTATTTAGACCATGTTAAGATAGTTTTAGTTAAGTTAGACCCAATTTTGGTCTAGTGGTAACTCGTGGGTCCAAGTAAAGTCTAATCATGTTAAGGGACCCTATCTTGACTTTTGGGAGTGCCCTATAATTAGTAGTGGGTTTGGAAGGTTCTAGAACTTAGATTTTGGAAGAGTCTAGGCCCTTGGAAGGCCTATTTATATGTACTCATTGTTCATTTGTAATTCATTCCCTTTCAAGCATTGCTACTACTTTCTCTCTCCTTGAGGGTGCCTAAGCCTCTTTCTCTTCTTCTTCTTCTTCTTCTTCTTGTATATGGAGACACGCCCTACCAAAAGAGATCGTCTTCACTTAGGGATCACAAAAATTCAGCACCTTTGCTGATTTTTTGGAGTGAGGATCCGTTCAATTTTGACTCTTTTCCGTTTTGCAGGAGGGCACCACACATCAAAGAAGATAATAGGATTTTGGGCGCCCAAAAATCAGGTTATTGTTTGCTGATTTTTCAGGTTGCAGGAAAGCGCCATTAATTATCTTCTTTTTTGCTGATTTTTCAGGTTGCAAGAAGGCGCCATTAATTATCTTCTTCAGGGCTGCTTTTAGGTCGCTTACATTTGTGTAGGTTTGTCCTACTTCTGTTGGTCCGCTGCTGCCCTATTTTTCAGATTTGCTCCTTTGCAGGAGGGCGCCCATCCACAAGCAATTTTTATCTTCTGATTTGGCTGAAAAAGCAGCACCCTTGCTAATTTTACAAAGTGAAGATTCGCTTCTTTTTGCTTGTTTCCAGGTGTGGAAGAAGGCGCTAATTTTTTGTGATGATCCGATCACATTCCGAGGCTGAAAATTGGACAACATATTACCATTTGTAGGGTGTTTGCAACAGCCCTATCCGTGTGTGTATTCTTCACACTTTTTGGCAAGAAAGAAGGGTTCCGGAAAAAGCTTTGTTGGAGGCTAACCTAATTCTTTGCTTGCTGGTTTTTTTGAATTTGTAATGCAATTTCAGGCTGAAATTCTCAGCACACAAGGCTTGTAGGAGGGCGACTTCCTACATCCATCTAATGTGTGGTTTCGACACATTCCGGTGCTAATTTTTCTTGATACTGCTAGTTTTTGTGTCTTTTAGGGCACATTTAGGGTTTGAAAAAGTTTATCTTTTTGGCTGGTTTTTATGGCAAGCGATTTGGGAGCAATTCGTACTTGTTCGGGCAAAGATATGTTGGATGGCACCAACTATTCTTCATGGAGTTGCAAGCTGAGGCTTGGGATCGACGTGATGATCAAGCTCTTTCATTGGTTTGATCATTGTCTTTCTACAAGTACAAGTTTGCATCGGAATGTTGGTATGGTAGAGCATTCTTCTTCTCTTGAGCCATTTGTTGCAAATGATGGATGCATTAGTGAAGAACTTTATGAGCAAGCTTCTCAAGTTAATGTTTTGGAAAAGGCTGAAATCAAGCATTTTTTGAAGCTATTTTGTACTAATGGAGGGGAAAAAATAGGTACCCAATCGATAATAGCAAAACACCTAATATCCAAACCTTAGAATCAAATAAGTGGCTTCATTGCTCAGTGTTGAAATTTATAACTTAAGGAATTTGAAGAGCTTTTTAAAATTGGTTTGAAACTTCAAACATGAGGTACTTGATAGCAAGACATGTCAATGGTCACACTTATATGCCTAACCCCAATTGGGCACTATGACAGTACAAATACGTCAGCACATTTGCTTCTCTAACTAGCTATGAAATGATGCCCTAAACCCTACACTTCACTTCTTTTTCCATTTTTGCCTTAACATGATGCCTATTCAGCTTTGGGTTCTATAGAATATATCAGAGCCTTTGTGAATTACAATTTACTCTGCAGTTGAGATGATTAAGCGTTGTTTTTTGAAACTACGTTCCGGGGTTCCGAAACGCTGATGTTCCGGAACGCAGCATTCCGGAACCTAAGGTCCCAAAACACCGTTTTGACACAACTTCCACTTATACACATGACTGTCTCAGGCTATGTGTCGCTTTCGCATCGCATGCCAGCACATGCCCAATACCACATCAAATCACACAACCCATGTTATCTCAATATCCAACTTTTCTGTAAACCTTTGTGCAGTTAGTGCCCACAACCTTAGAATCCCAAATCTCCATACCCTTTTCATTAGCCATTTCAATTGTGTACTAATATTAGAATGGTTGTGTGCTCACACCCAACTTTCATACCAAAGTTGAATCACTGTATTATGAGAGCGCCCCATGTCAAATAGGATCTGAACATCTCTGCCACATCTACCTTTTGAACAAAAAGCATCTACTCTCTCGGCATCAAAGCTTGTTTCTCCAAACTCAAACATAGTTGAGAAACTGAGGAAAAAGTAAACTTAACAGAGCAAATTTAAGCTTCTACAAGACTACCCATTTATTCACAAATACAGCTTGTACAACAAAATACATTTATTAATCCAAGTGTCCCATATGTCAGGATACATTTCTTTGACCAATCAACTAATGTTTTTTAGAAGTTTATAGACTCATTGTGAGAGCCATTTCTTATGTTGATTACGAGCACGTTACATTGAGTTTTATATAAATTTGCTATCTTGTCAAAACATGGTGGTCACCAAGAAGTTATCACAACTGATATTTATGTCTCTACAAGCCTACAAAGGAGCAAGGTTGTAGCAACATATGATAAAAGATAAATTTCACCCTCACCTTAAAATGTCAACTACAACGATGATATAGTTCGTGCACAGCTACTAAAACAATTTGGAAGATCTTCATGGCTTTAAAATATAGATAAAATAAAATAAAGCCATCAAAATGCAATTGCAATGATGCTAGTTGGAAAACACAATCATAAAGGTAGAAGCATGAAATTCAAGAACTTCAAGGCGTCACAATAACAAGAAAGGTTCCATCAAACTTGTAAATTCAACATTTTGATTCGCTTTATGTTCTATCACAATCTGAAAGATTTTACTTCCATTTAATCTTTTATGAGACCTTGAAATGACCTCAATGCTTCGTAAGTATTATAATTTATAACTAGCAAAAAAGCAGTTCATTGTCTTTTGAGTGAAGAAATCCAGCTCGAAATTCTCTCTTGAACTCATTGCACTTGCAATATTTGCAAATACAAAAAAAAAACTTCAACTAACATGATCCACTGATTCAAACCATCCGCATAAATTTCCAGATTACACAAAATGTATTGTGAGATGCTAAAATTAACAAAAATGAACTGAAATAAATCAGAAAAGGATGCATCAAGAAAGACCGATAGACCATCAACCAAACATGTTTCTATTTCAACAGATTAAACACAGTGTACATTTGAAAAACCCACTGACCCATCAGTGTTCAGTTATCTATAAAAAGTTTCTGAAGGATGTTGCTGAAAATAGCAAGGAAAGAATGAACCGCTTCCAAAATATTGCCTGAACCCTAGCTTCGGATCCCTAACCTTAAACTTGTACATTGGAGGGAATGCGTATTTTGTTCTGTATTAGAAAATTTGTGAGATCTAGTACTCCTGTCTCACACTAAGATGCTCTCCACTGGTCGAATATCGAGGACATTGGCAGCAGGGGCAAGTCTCGTAGACTCTACCTTAATTTATTTTTCCCCATCTGGTTGATAAGAAAGGGGACGAGAGTGGGATCGGCATAAGAGATCAGACAAGCAATTCGTTAACATCTTATAGAAGAAAGGTACCAAGAGTCAGGCCATCCAACAGATGCTTTGCCTATTTAGTACTCTATAAGACAATCTGACCATTTTATCAACAGTTCTGAGAATTGAAAGCAAAATGGGAGAATAGTAAATGTTCTTGGGATTAAATGAGATACTGTTTGCAGCCGCAAACTAAACCCTAATTTCCAAGGCTAAGTGAACCATAATTCTAAAGGCCATAAGCGGAGAAAGGGGACATTTCAACTAAAGCGAATTCCCCTTCCAAGTTGGCAAAAGTATTCGATACAACAAAAGGGAAAGAGCAAAGAAATACCACCATCGTGCTTTAATATCTTCAAAGACCTTGTAAGCTTTTCTTTTACCAAAAAATGCACAACAGGATGAGAGCTTGTGATGTTATCTTCTCCGAGCACAGACTCGGCTGCTTTCCGCTTTCTGCTAGTTTTGATGGAATCCCTATGTGACGATGATGAGGATGAGCCTGAAGAAGGCACGAGGAGGACATTGCGATCCCACCAGCAATTGGCAGACCAGGTAGGAGGGCCACACCCCTCCAGCCTCTCTAATGTATTTGTACCCGGACGCGCTGACACGGCCACGCAAACCGAGCCCCGGATATGGCCAGCAGCAAAGACGCGAGGATTTCTAGTGTCCAGAACGAGGAGACGAGGATCATCCATAAGAGCGTTGTACGCCTCCCATGCCATAATTCTTCTTCTTCTTCTGTCTCTTCTTCTCTTCCTTTTTGTACTCACAACACTGGCTTTGGTTCTTGAATTCAGCTGAATGTTGGTTTTCCTTCTCGCACTGGATCATCCAAATAAGCCTTGGCAAGTGATTTGAGCGGGCAAAGGATGGGCCAGGTTTTCACTTCAGGCCTATGCCAAGGGCAAAATTTATGTAACTTCAAGCTATCATGTGGCAGGATTTGGATCCTCCTTGGAAGATTTGGATAGTGTTGGTGATTGAAATTTAATGATCATTTGCATGGAATACACTCATGATACTTCACATGATACTTCATGTTGGATGAGCGTATTAAGCACCACTCCATCGGCATTGCTGGGCTCACACCCATCTTGATATGCATGTGAGGATATGGTACTCTGACTATTCTTTACCCTTAGATTGGTGTGAGCCCACCAGTGCCACCACAATGGTAGTGTGGAATTCTCTCTCTCTCTCTCTCTCTCTCTCTCTCTCTCTCTCTCTCTCTCTCTCTCTCTCTCTCTCTCTCTCTCTCTCTCTCTCAGAGTTCATTCCTCATTCTCCACCA
Organism: Diphasiastrum complanatum; assembly: GCA_029204225.1. Classification (NCBI taxonomy): domain Eukaryota; kingdom Viridiplantae; phylum Streptophyta; class Lycopodiopsida; order Lycopodiales; family Lycopodiaceae; genus Diphasiastrum; species Diphasiastrum complanatum. The sequence goes on along the minus strand of MU832987.1, from coordinate 44,101 downwards.
CCTCTCTTGGAAGACCTCCGCATTTGGACCGATTGCGCTACTAGCTTGTATCCCAGCCCCACCGACTCACCCATCTCCATATCTCCACGACCATCTGAGTTCTCCTTCCCGATATGGTATCTACTGCCATTAAGAAGATGAAGTCCCATAAAGCCAGAGCTATCAAAGACCTAGAGTCTGAACTCCTTGCACATGCATCCGACTTACTTGCTCCCACCATAGCCACACTTCTTAATTCCGTATTCGTTTCTTGTTTCCCTTCGTCCTAGTGCAATAACATCATCCACCCCATCCATAAGAATGGTGACCCCATGATTCCTAGTAAGTATCGCACTATCATGATTGGGCATGTCCTAGCGAAGCTCTATGGTACTATATTTCAATCTGTTGTGAGTTCAGAGGCAGAGACTAGGAGACTATATGTTATGGGTCAGGCAGGTTTTCGGGCTCATTATTCTACTACAGATTACATCTTCACGTTACGGGCCCTGATTGAGAAAGCTAAGCACAGGAAAGAGAGGGTTTACTATTGTTTTGTAGACTTCGGGAAGGCCTTTGATTTTGTTCCTCGCTCCTTGCTTATTCAGAGGCTCCGAGATCTTGGCTTCTCCACTAACATCATCTTTGCTGTGATGACATTGTATGAGAGCGTCATGGGATGTTTCCGACATAATATTTAGAGCACTATTGGGGTGAAGTTGGGTTGCTCCCTTTCACCGGTCCTTTTTGGCCTATATATTGATGAGTTGGAGAGAGTCATTACACAGTGTAGTGGTACTGGTTGCAGGCTTGGAGATCTCTTGATTGTTATCCTTCTTTATGCCGATGATGTTGTACTAGTCTCACTGATTAAAGAGGAACTACAGCAACAGTTGGATTACTTACAGTAGTTCTGTACCAGATGGGGCCTAGGGGTGAACATTGGGAAGACCAAGACTAACTTCTCGAGCATTCATGCAGCGACAAGAGCTCATTTTTAATGGAAAGGTTCTAGAGGTGGTCCACTCTTATACATACATGGGGATCCTTTTCTCAGGTTTTACTATTAGTATGAGACAGGCCACTACCACTCAACTAGGGACATCCCTCCCTGGTTCAGCTAGAGTGGTTTTGTTTTCGGAAGCCATTCAGGATGCTCGTAGTAAGTGTCACCTCGTTGATACCATTGTCACTCGTACGGCTTTATATGTGGTAGAGGCATGGTGAACAGGTCTCCCCTCTTCACACTGGGCTAGTCTTTCACGATTACAGACCACCATGTTAGCTCGGTTAATTCGAGCGAAGCCTTCTGTTCCACATACGATTCTTCTAGCTGAGTTTGTAGTTCTTGAATAATCTAATAGAGCTCTAAAAAAAAACCTTCTAGAGACTAAAGAAGTCTTTGATGATCATCTATTTATACTAAAGCAATTAACATGTATCCAGTAGGATAGCTAACCAGGTCATAGATCGCAATTGGTAGACAGCCATAATGCGCTAGCATCCATTCAGTTAGGACTTCCCGTAAATTTACTTGCTAAGCAATTAGGGCAAGTCTTTAGCTTCATATCAAGCGGAACAGTAACTGTTGTTCTTCGAAATGGTCAACTCCTTCTACTTTCATCAACGTCATCGATAAGTCGGATGTTGTCCGATATGTCGGAGCCACCTATTGAGCGAGTCCCGAGTATTTTTGCAGATTGTGTAGAGGCACGAATAAAACTGCATAACTGGATAATAAAGTGGATGAAGATTAAAGATCGATTATTCGGATGAATCACTCTGATAGTAGAATAATCCAACACTCCCCCTTAATTTGAATCCATGAATGCTTTGACCTTCAAACTTAGTTCTGCACAAAACTTTCTGTGTGCATCCCAGCTTAGTGCTTTGGTGAAAATATTCGTTGTCATATCTTGCGTTTGACAGTACTGCAAGTTTACCTCTTCATCGAGAACTTTGCTTCTGACATAGTAATACTTAATTTGAATGTGTTTACTCCTAGAATGAAATCTAGGGTTGGTTGATAAGGCAATGGCACTTTGACTATCACAAAATAAATTTGTCGGAGCATATCGTTTCAGATAAACATCTGAAAGTAACTTTCTCAACCATACTGCTTCCTTTGTAGCTTGAGAGGCTATGATATACTATGATTCAGTAGAAGATAGAGCAATCGAAGTTTGCTTGCGATTGTTCCATGAAATAGGACCGTTGTTGAGGAAGAATGTATATCAACCTCAAAGGCTAACACACATACATTAAGACTAGGTGATGACAAGTTTAATATCAACACCCTAATTAGATACAGTGGCTCAATTAAGATTAAGTAGTGTAGCAAATTTGTCCAATGCATAGACTTTGTAGAATCTCAACATTAAATAACATTGTGCAAGTAACCAATAGTTCAAATTGCTTGTAATATCTTTCAAACCATTATCACTTTTCAAGTTAATTTTTTTGTTCATATTGAAATATTGACTCTTGAGGATCTCAAGGATCTCAACATCAAGATTCTGACTACTCTCTAACCTTGCCCATGTGCTAACACCATAACCAATCAAGATCAAAAGAATAATATAATTTGTTCAAATTTTTCAATTATGAAAAATGAGATGTGAATATTATATTACGGCCTAGTTGATTCTAGTTGAGAAAGTTGAAACTGTAAAAATATCTTCCTATATACCAATGATGCTCCCTACTCAAATGTACCTCCTCCTTTGAAGAAAACTATGTACATTATATTCAATTGATGGAGGATAGTCATGAAAACCATTTTGATATTGACACATCTTCCACATTACACCCACAAATTCAATAGAACTAAACACATAAGATAGCTATAAGAAAGTATGATGGCATAAAGCTGAAAGATGTTTCATACCAATCAAGATTCTAAACAACAAATATGTAGTTTTTAATACACATGAAGAATTACCAATGTATTGTGGTAGACTACATTAATAGATATTGCAAATGTTTGAAGAGTGTGTTGTGCTAGGAATTTATCCTTCATGATCATGTTGGTTTGATTAATACATTACATTTTGATCATTGGTTAGAGATAGTATGTTGTGTTATTGCATCTTGTTTCCCTCCAAAAATCATCTTGTTGTTGGAGTTTAATCTTACTCCTACTCACCTAATTCTATCTTCTAAGAACTCCTATACATACTCACTCTTATTACAGTCTACAGAAATGAACCGTTATTCGAGATAGTCTGCATTTTTACACACACATTCAAATAGTCTACAAAAATACATGAATATTTGAAGCAAGGCAACAGTCGACTCGAAACGACAACTATCACAATATTCTACTGAGTTAAATAACAATCTAACAACTGTCTGAATATTGAAAGAACCTATCCTTATAATTTATTATTTGCATTCTTCTTGGGAGGTTTGTTTAGACACTTTTGCTACAATCCCTTATTAAACATTCCCCCAACACTTGTTTGTATCCAAAAACTAGTTTAAAAAAATGTCACACTAGAACACCAACATGTAATTAAAACACAGTGGATCACAAGTTGAAGAAATTCAAGAGAAGATGACAAGAAAGACAATTTACAATATCCATTCAATGTTTCTAAATAGTAAATATTGACATGACAAATTTGGATTGATGCAAACTAGAAGTCATTAGATGATTGAGCTAGGTAATCTACCATATTCATTAATCCTATCAAAATCTTATAAATCGATGAATTAATGAAAATATTTTTATTAAATATTATCAAGCAAAAATCATCTCAGGACATTAATTCATGACATTACTTGAGAATGATGATTGCCAAAAATAATTTCATCCCAAAATATTTCAAATGTTATATATAGACCAACATTTGATATTGATTAATAAACTCATTAAGGAAGTACACCTTTCCATAATGAACTTGGCCATCTTGAATCTGAGATTATTATCAACTTTATTGAATATCTTGAAGAAACTGCAATTGTAAAAGTTCTAAGAAATCCAATCCTAAAGCTCTTCTAGAGTGTTGGTGCCTCACAACATCAACTCAACATCATGGTGTTAAAGTTTTGCTTTCTTAGAATTAGTTATGATTTTTTGACTTATACAAACATCTGTTTATATGAATCCATATTTGCAATAAAAAGGTTATTTTTTCTTCTTGTAGCTTATGTTCATGTTGCTATTGCTTGATGATTTTTATGGTTAGTAATGTATATATGCTATGGATCTAGAAATGGTTAGAAATGGAGCTCGCCTTGAGTCACAACCCACATCCCCCTATAGTTATGTCTTGGAAAGAGGTGATAAGATGAGAGAAAGCAATTCGACAAAGTCGAAGTAGGTAGACAACTTCATCGAGCGCAACGGAATGAACCTTCTTTCTTGTGCATGACTACGCATATCAATGTTGAACAAAAGATAGCAATAGAAATCACGTTCAACCTTTAGCAACTAACTTTGAAATCGCTAGCAACTAAGTGATTACGAAGCCAAACATAAAGCATTGAATTATCAAACAATTATCAGTTACAAAGTATCACAAAGAGGCATGCATACTAACATGTACTGAACGCAATAGGAAGATTGATTGATTCAGTAAAAGAAACACATCAGAATGCAAATGAGCACAAGTAGATTGTGGATCGAAGCCTCGTACTCTAAGCTATTTATGAGTAATTGAGAATATGTCTAAATTAAGCACCTCCGCTAATAAGCAGTAAGCGCAATAGCAAACTCTAAATCAACCCTAAGAATTGAGCTAGAATGCTCAAGAGTGTTCGAGCTTGAAAGCTTGAGAGAGATGCTAACTATTGCTTCAAATTGATCTATCTGAACATAGAAGTATGATCAGCTATATATTAGGTTGTCAATTGCGTCATTCAGTTGGCTGTGATGTGCTGGCATTCACCCAGTTAGGACTTCCCAGAATTTTGCTTGCTGATAAATTAATGCAAGTTGGTGGCTTTAATTTCAAACGAAATATTAATTGTCACTCTATAGAAATGAACTTTTTGTCGCACAGTTCGCTTTTTCCCCAAAAATGTGACAGCGGAAAAATGCGACAAGTGCAAAAACCCAAAGTGTCCGAAGTCTTCGAAGTGGCCGAAGCGACAATAACCATCTGTGAACCATTTTTGAGTAGTTTTGCAGACTATGTAAAAACACGAAGAAAACTGCAAATCTGGATAATCAGTTGGATGAAGATTACAAATCGATTAGTCGATTAGGAGGAGAATAATCCAACAATCCCCCTTAATTTGGATTTGTGAATCCCTTGACCTTCAAAATTAGTTCTACACAGAACTTTCTATGTGTATCCAAGCTTAGTGCTTTGGTAAAAAATGTCTATTGTCATATCTTGCGTTCGACAATACTGCAAGTTAACCTCTTTGTTGAGAAATTTGCTTTTGACATAGTGATACTTGATTTCAATGTGCTTACTCTAGAATGAAACCTAGGGTTGGCTGATAAGACAATGGCACTTTGATTATCACAAAATAAAATTGTCAGAGCATATTGATTCAGACCGATATCTGAGAGTAAGTTCCTCAACTAAATTGCTTCCTTTGTAGCTTGAGAGGCTGTGATATACTCTGGTTCAGTGGAAGATAGAGTTATCACAGATTGCTTGCGACTGTTCCATGAACTAAGACCATTGTTGACGAAGAATGTACATCCATAAGTGGATATACGAGTATCTACATCTCCTGCCCAACTTGCATTTGTGTAACCACTGAGTAAATTGAGTTTGTCATTGTCGACCATTCCATAACAAATGCAACAATCCATAGTAGCTCAAAGATATCTCAGAACTCTGACAAGAGCTTTCCAAGGTATTATACCAAGGTTAGTCATAAACTAACTTAGGGAGTTGATTGCTAAGGTCTGGTCTGGTACAGATCATGGCGTACATAAGAGATCCTATTATCGAATGATAAAGATACTCACGCGTCTGCTCCTTCTCTTGAATTGTTTGAGGACTCTGGTCCTTTGACAATTTGAGACCTGGTTGCATTGGTGAGAGAGCTAAATTACAATTAACAAGATTGTATCTGACTAACATATTGTAGATGTATCTCTGCTAAGTAATGTAAATCAACTTTCGATTTCTGTCTTTTTGGATTTGAATACCAAGGCAGAAATGATCTTTGCCCAGATCGGTCATGTTGAATTTGAAAGATAGCATTATCTTAGCAATGTGTAGTCCACATAGAAAGTGATGATGATAAAAGACTGTTGCATTGTCTTGAAGTAAACATTGAAATCTGAAGAGGTTGGTGTGTAGCCGTGATCAATAAGGAAAGTATTGATCCTTTGAAACCATGCTCAAGAAAATTGCTTCAAGCCATAAAGTGCTTTACGGATTTTAAGCACATGATTGTGTTTACCTTCGATATTGTAACCTTCAGGTTGCACCATGTAAATGTCTTCTTCGATAACCCCATTAAGATATGCAATCTGTACATCTATTTGATGTATTTCCAAATTTGTTGCAGTGACAAATGATAGCAAAAGTCGAATAGAAGAATGCTTAACTACTAGACTGAAAGTCTCAGTATAATCGACGTTATGTATTTGAGAAAATCCTCTGGTGACAAGTCGAGCTTTTCTTCTATCGATGCTTCCGTCTGCCTTGTATTTGATTTTGAGAACCCATTTGCAATCAACTACGTCTCTGCCAGCAGGTAATTTGACAATTGTCCATGTCTAGTTCTTGATAAGAGATAATTATTCTTTATCCATAGCTTCTTTCCAGAGATCAGAATCAGGCTGTCCGAGTGTCTCTTCGACAGTCGTCGACTCCTGAACAAAGTAAGATGCAGAATCGTCGATATACCTGATAGGTGATCTGCTAACTCTTGTTGATCCTCTGGGTAATAAAGGAGGTTGATCATTTTCATCATGTTGTAGTTGCTGAACTGCAACATCATCATCTTCAGATTTACTGCTGATAAGTTGTTTGTCGGAAATATATGAGCTTGGACCTTCGATAGGAATAGTCGACTGAGGAACTTGAGAGTTCAATATGCCAAAAGAGTCGGACAAGTCGGCTATATGGGCTTTGCCTTTTCCCTTGAGGTTGATAAACTGATCTTCGATGAAGATGACATCCCGGCTAATGAATATCTTCGACTCGATAGGATCAAACAACTTGTAAGCTTGATCTGAAGTAGTGTAGCTGATGAAAATACATTTGATACTCTGGAATTCGAGTTTCTTCTTGAGATCATGAGGAATCTGTGCATAAGCGATACATCCAAAAACTCGTAAGTTTGATAAAGAAGGTTTGGTACCTGTCCAAACTTCATATGGCATTTTGGCTGAAAGACCTTTAGTAGGACTTCTGTTCTGAATATAGGTTGTTGTTGAAACATCTTCAGCCCAAAAGGACCTCGAAAGTGTCACATGGGCAAGCATACACTTTGCCAATTCGACTAAGGTTCTGTTCTTTCTCTCAACAAGACCATTTGACTGAGGTGAATAGGAGGTAATGTATCGTTGATCAATGCTGTTGTTAAGAAATTGCTTCTTAAATTCAATGGAGATGTATTCTCTCCCGTAGTTGGACCTCAATGCTTTGATTCTTTTGCCAATTTGATTTCTGCATTCTCTTTGAATTGTTGAAACTTGTTGAGAGCCTCTGATTTCTACATAATGAAGTAAATAGCTGTTCTTCTAGAAAATTTGTCAATAAAAGTAATGAAATACTTTGCATCTAGCAACGATGGAGTTTGCATAGGTCCAAATATATCTACATGAACAACATCTAACAGATCTTTTGTTGCATGCCTATGGCCGACCTAAAAGGAATCCTAGTCTGCTTTCCAAGGATGCAGCTATGACAGACAGGGAGGTCAACTTTGTCGATTGGATAGTCGATCAAGTGCTAGGGATTGTCTGGACATGTTTGATACAAATGCATAATTCAAGTGTCCTAAGCGATGATGCCATAGTAATGCTTTATTGACAAGAAAAGAGGTTTTCAAGGCTTGACTAGTATTAGAATAACACAATCATGTGTGTAAACTCCATAAAGCACGTTATGGCTTGAAGCAATCTGCTCAAGCATGGTTTCAAAGGATCAATACTTTTTTTTTTTTATCAGAGCTACACACCAAGCTCTTCAGATTCCAATGTTTACTTCCAGTCTTTTATCATTATCACTTTGTATGTGAATGACACATTGCTTTTTAGCAACATTATCGATATGATAAAAGAAGCCAAGATAATGCTATGCTCCGAATTCGACATGACCGATCTGGGCAAAGCTCATTTCTGCCTTGGTATTGAAGTCCAAAGAGACAGAAATCGAAAGTTGATTTACATTACTCAACAGAAGTACATCTACAATATGTTAGTCAGATATAATCTGGTTAATTGTAAGTTAGCTCTATTACCAATGGAACCAGGCCTCAAATTGTCATAGGACCAGAGTCCTCAAACAATTCAAGAGAAGGAGCAGATGCGTGAGTATCCTTATCATTCGATAATAGGATCTCTTATGTATGCCATGATATGTACCAGACCAGACGCCTTTGCAGTCAGCTCCCTAAGTCAGTTTATGACTAATCCTGGTATAACACATTGGAAAGCTCTTGTCAGAGTTCTGAGATATCTTTGAGCTACTATGGATTTTTGCATTTGTTATGGAACAGTCGACAACGACAAACTCAATTTACTCAATGGTTACACAGATGCAAGTTGGGCAAGAGATGTAGATACTCATAAATCCACTTCTGGATTTACATTCTTCCTCAACAGTGGTCCTATTTCAATCATCGATAGCTTTATCTTCCACTGAATCAGAGTATATCGCAGCCTCTCAAGCTACAAAAGAAGCAATTTGGTTGAGGAACTTACTCTCAGATATCGGTCTGAATCAATATGCTCCGACGATTTTATTTTGTGATAATCAAAGTGCTATTGCCTTGTCGGCCAACCCTACTGTCGAATGCAAGATATGACAATAGACATTTTTACCAAAGCACTAAGCTTGGATATACACATAAAGTTCTGTGCAAAAGTAAGTTTGAAGGTCAAGGCATTCATGGATTCAGATTAAGGGGGAGTGTTGGATTATTCTCCTACTAATCGACTAATCAATTTTTAATCTTCATGCAACTGATTATCCAGATCTGCAGTTTTCTCACTTCAGGTTTTTGCATTTGTTGCATTTTCCAGTTGTTGCATTTTTTGAGAAAAAGCAAAGTATGCGACAAACAGTTCATTTCTGCAGAGTGACAATTAACATTCTATTTGGATTTAAAGCCACCGACTTGCATTAATTTATCAGCAAGTGAATTTCTAGGAAGTGGATCCAATTACTACTTGTGGAAATTTAAGAGAAGACCTTGCTAATCGCCAATGAGTTGTGGGATGTTGTTACAGGTATTGGAGTAAAGCCTGAAGACGACACAACTAACTAAAAGTGAAAATCGAAGGATGTTAAAGCTTGCGCGCTTATTATCCTCAATATATCATATACTCAGATTGGCCACATAGTTGAAGCCAAAACTTCGAAAGAAGTTTGGGACATATTGAGCTCACTATATGAAGTGAGAGATGTAACTACCAAGCTACATCTACGAAGGAAATTCTTGGGGAATGATTTTTGGCGAGCTTTCTAGGGCGAGCTTTTTTGCATTTAGGGTGAACTTCTCTAACACCAATTCGGATAGATTAATGGATCCAGCGATCAAATTCAGTAGGACGAAATCAGAGAATTACCGTTTATTTATTTGAAGATTCCATAGGTTTCATATAGCACTGGTCTACGATTCAAAATGTGTCACGACTAGCATAATCTAACTCTTAGCCTTCATCTCATTCGTGCTCACACGGTTGGGGGCATGCTTGCAAACAATGATTAATAATTTTTTACGTAAAGAATTCACTACGATCATTAATAGTACAATACTAGGCAATTGTAATACATCAATAAAACATTTACACTAGGACGTCAATAGTACAATAGTAGGCAATTGTAATGCATCAATACTATAATTGTGAAATACATTTTGCAAATAATAAAAAGATGTGCATAAAAATCAAAACTTTTAAATCACATATTAACCTTGGTAGCAAATACATAAAGCAAAGCAAATCTTACATATTTAAATTGCATTTCAATTCTACTGATGAGCCAAATACAAGAGAAAATACAAGATGCCATAAAGACGATATGTCGTCATTATTAATATCACAATATTTTCTTACATTGAAGTCACTCAAAACAACCTTGCTTATTGTCCATAGGACTATAGTAGGTGACTTTTTAACAATTATTCAATATAGCAGACAATCATTGGAAGAGGCAGACGATCAGCCATATCTAGGTTGATATATATTAGAAGCAGATTTCCAACTGGATCCAGATAGCTTCCATTTCTAGCAAGAATCTTTAGGTAGGATTTAGGGTTACCAATTAGAAATCAGGTTTACAAAGCCCTGAATGTAAAATCAAGAGCTTTAAAAATTTTGTATCATATTTATGTTCTGCATGTACATAAAGGAATGTTCTGCACCAAAATCAAAAATCCCTGGGGCTTGATTTCAATATCAAGAACTTCAAATTTTGTATTATATTTACTTTTGGCATGTATAGAACGGAATGTTTCGTACCTTTGGTAAGGAATGGCATTCCGACTATCGGCAACCAGTAGAAATTCCAGATTTTACTATTGAGTATAAATTCATCTTTGATGACCCAAAGTATGCTGCAAGCCACAGTTCACATGTATATGTTATTTGCAGCTTTATGGATAGTTGGTAACAGAGTATTTTGATCTTTTTGAGTTTCACCTAGGATCAATTTGGACTTTTAATTGCTTGCATTTGGAACCTCTCTTATTGCATAGAAACATCAGGTATATTGTCAATCATACAGTGTTTTGGGTTTAGGGTTTGCTATACGATCATCATCTTCCTTATTATTTGTTATCATGTGAATTGTGATGCTTGTGTGATCTTTTTAGCGGTAAGTTCGGAAACCTTGCTTGCTTGAAGGAATTAGTGGTAAGTTCGGAAACCTTCACCAATTCACATATTACCAATTTTTGGCGATATAATTGCTTGTCTCATTGCCTGTTAGAAGGTTAAAACTATCTTTAGTATTTTGAATGCCAAAGAATGGGGACATGCTAAGAATTTTATTGAGAATTCTTGGGAATATCCCTCACACATATCTTGAAAAATATTCCCTGACATTTCCTGGCTAACTTTTGACATTGTATGGGTATGATTTTGTAAAAGTTTGTGCAAACAGTGGGTGAGAAGAAGTTGGCCATCATATCTTTTATTGCGTCTCTTTGAAAGAGTGCACTTACATATACTATTTCATGTAATTTTATTTGTAAAAATGTTTGGGTGTTTTGGTAACAAAAAAAACCAGGTTTTGCAATTGGTTTTTGGGTCCATCTAACATTCTAGACGTTTTCCTAATGTCTATACTGTTTGCAATGTCCTTTCTTTGGTATATCTCTCAAAATCTTACAGATTCCTGCACAAAAGCTTGGACCCGAGAAGGTTGTTCTGGAAAAGGCTCTGCATGAATACAACAATCAACAGTTGTAACAAAAGAAAGACTGTGCTTCCATTTGTAGGGAGTGGAACAATAGTCATGGCGAAACTGCTGCTATCGTAGTGTGTAATATTGTTTTGGAAGTATTTGACCATCAAGACTCGCTTTTGATTTAACTGAATTCTAAGCTATTCTAGCACTTAGAATTTGCTTTGCACAAGAACACAGATCATGCTACACAGTAACACAGACAGAAAACACTCTCCACAACAAGCTCACATAGCAACTGTATTTCTCAAAATGAAATTACACTGTACATATAGTTGTTCACTCAGGCAACCCATGCATGACCCAGGTTGCCGTTGGCGGGACGCATGTCCCGTCGACTTGCCTCGTGGCGAGGCCAACTGGTCCTTATCCACTGATAGGACCCACAGTACAGTAACACAATGATTCTACTTTAATTCTAACTCTCTCCCTTAAAGTAGAGTCTACTTTTTATACAGTCATATACATAGCTTTAAAGTCAGCAAACTTTATGTACAGAAAGCTTTGATCTAAACTTATGAAACTTTTCTCCAGTAAGTGGCTTAGTGAAAATATCAGCTAGGTGTTCTTCTGTGCTACAATGAACAACATGAATTTCACGACTCAGCAGCCTCTCACGTATAAAGTGATACTGAATCTCAATGTGTTTAGTTCTCGCATGGAACACTGGATTCTTTGCTAGCTAAATGCCACTCTGACTGTCGCTATGTAAAATCGTGGAATTTTTCTGCTTCATGCCAATTTCTTCCAAGATTTGTCTCAAACATATAGCTTCATGTGCTGCACTACACATTGCCTTATACTCTGCTTCTGTGGTAGAAAGAGCAATTGTACTTTGCTTCTTACTAGACCAGGAAAAGCAAATCCCACAAAACTGGAATACATACCTTGTGATGGATCTACGATCATCATAGTCACCTCCCCAATCCGCATCCACATAGCCACACAACTCAAGTAAACCATCATGCTTCCTGTAAATCAAGCCATACTCTGAAGTGCCTTTCACATAACGCAAAATGCGTTTAGCTGCCTTCCAATGCGTTTCCGTAAGTGCTGCCATAAACTGACTTACAATGCCAACAACATAGCATATATCTGGTCTAGTCTTGGTAAGGTAAATCAAGCTCCCTACTAACTGTCTATACAGTGTAGCATCAAATGACTGTGTCTCATCAAGCTTAGAAAGCTTTTTACCTGGTTCAATAGGAGTGTTTACTGGTTTGCATTCCTACAACCTAAACCTGTGCAGCAACTCTTTGACATACTTCACCTGTGTTAACCCACTTCATGTCCTTTTTGCCACACTTCTACTCCAAGGCAGTAATGCATCAGGCTGAGATCTGTCATCTCGAATTGTTCCATGAGGTCTTTCTTGATCATGTCTATCATCTCTTGATTATTTTCCGTAATAATCAAGTCATCAATATAAAGAGCAATCAAAGCAACCATACCATCAAAGCATAAGACATAAAGATTTGGATCAGAATGTGTTCTCACCATCCCCTTTGAACGAAAGTAGACATCAATCTTGCTATACCACGCACGTGGTGCTTGTTTAAGACCATAAAGCGTTTTCTTCAAGCAACATACTTTATTTTTCTGAACCTTCGCTACAAAGCCTTCAGGTTGATCCATGAACACTTCTTCTTGTAACTCACCATTTAGAAAAGTAGATTCCACATCCATCTGATGCAAAGGCCAACCAAAATGTGAAGCTAAAGCAACAAATAGACGTAGAGTATTCCACTTACAAATCGACGCAAAGGTCTCCTCATAGTCAATGCCTTTATTTTGTGCGTACCCTTTGATCACCAATCTTGCCTTGTGCTTTGCTATACTTCCATCTGCATGGTACTTAGTCCTGTATACCCATTTGCAACCAATGAGTTTCTTGCCAACTGGTGGTTCTACCAAGTCCCATGTGCTATGCTTAGCACTTGACTCCATCTCCTCTCCCATGGCCTTGACCCAAATGTCATCATCCTTCGCTTCACCATAAGTCGAAGGTTCTTTGCTTTGAATAATGCTAGATAAGAGAGCCTAATTTGCTTCATACCTTTCAGGTTGAGTCTTCTCTCTTGTTGATCTTCGTAGCTCTCCCTAGTTAGATGATCCTGGAAAGTCATCTATGTCGCCACCAAAAGGTTTGTCCCTACCTCTCCAACCTGTCTCTTGAGGTTGAGTAGTAGTATCTTGAGATGTATCCTCATGTTCATCACTCGGAAGGTCAATGAATGGATCATCATCAGGTGGTATCCTCACTATACCATTTTTTCCACTGGATGTGTTTATCTTCTCAGCATCCTCGTCTTCATACATCTTGGATTCATCAAAGATAACATCACGGCTTATATGAATTTTGTTTTCCACTGGATCAAAACATCTATAGCCTTTCACACGATCATCATATCCTAGGAATATACACTTGATAGCTTTTACATCAAGTTTACGTCTCTCTTCCTTAGGAATGTGTACAAAGGCCTTACATCCAAAGATTCGCAAGTGGTTCACCTTTGGCTTCTTCTTCGTGAATGCTTCCTCAGGTGTTATCTTTGGTATGGCAATGGTAGGACTTCTATTTTGAAGATAGATTGTTGTGCTACATGCTTCTGACCAAAAATCTTTTGGTAATTTCATCTTAGCTAGCATAGATCTGGCACTTTCCACAATCGTACGATTCTTGCGCTCAGCTACACCATTGAGAGCAGGAGTATGAGCTTGCGTAAATTGTCTTTTAATCCCACATTGATCACAAAGATCATTGAAGTCATTAGACTTGTACTCACCTCCACTATCTGATCTTAGGACTTTGATCTTCCTACCTGTCTGATTTTCGACCAATGCTTTGAAGCTCTTGAAGTTATCAAATGCATCTGATTTCTTCTTCAAGAAGTAGATCCACGTCTTACGTGACATATCATCAATAAAGGTCATGAAATAGAAGGCTTTACCTAAGGACATGGTCCTCATAGGCCCGCATAAATATGTGTGGATTAAATCCAGGATGTTCTTTGCTCTTGCAACACCCCTTTTATTGAGCTTCTCTCGATGTTGCTTCCCATATACACAGGATTCGCACATCGATTTCAAGTGATTTTCTATGGTAGGCAATCCTGTTACCATCTCCAATTTTCTCATCAAACTGAGGCTTCCCAAGTTCAAGTGACCAAGCCTCTTATGCCACAACTCAGTTTGCGATGGAATGGATGATACAAGTCCATGTTGCCTCTTAATTGTAGCGTTCAACCTATACAATTTTGTATTGGGTTCTCTTACTCCATCTGCAATAACTTTGAACTTTTGGTTCACATCCTTCACAAAGCAACAATCATGGGCGAATTCTACTTTCAACTTTTGATCAGTAATGACTCCAACAGAAAGTAGATTTTTCCTCAAACCTGGTACGTAAAGTACTCCTTGATCATCCTGCTTTTGCCATCAGGTGGATTGAAACGGTGCCTATCCCCTTGATCTTGCACACCTCACCATTTGCTTGTGAAACAGATGTTCCATTATCCAACACCTTCAAACTACTGAACCAATTCTTGTTACCTATCATGTGTCTTGTGGCTCCCGAGTCAATATACCATGTTTGATCATCTTGATTAGATGACAATGCAGATATGAAGATACTAGAGTCTTCAATCTCACCCTCATCGACAAGGTTACGTGCTTGTTTTGGTTTCCCCTTGCCTTGTTCCACCAGGAATTTGCGACATTCACTCTTCCAATGGCCCTTTTTGCCACAATGGAAGCACTTGTCTTTCTTCTTAGTTTTATTGGAAGATCCCTCGTCCTCCTGAGACTTGGCAAATTGCTGCTTAGACTTCTTCTTGCCCTTGACCTTGCCTTGTTTTTTGCATGTCGCAAGTGCCTAATCGTCAGTACTTTGATGTCTAGCTTTCACCATTTCTCGCCGTTGCTCTTCCTGCATCAAGATTCCTGTGAGCTCGTCAAAGGTTGGCAATCTTTCTCTTGATGCTATTCTGCTCACAAACATCTGATAGGGTTCTGCAATGCAACACAATGCATTGTGCACCAGCTCCACATCACGTATGCGCTCACCAATAGAATGCAGTTCATCTCTCATTGTCTTGATTCTGGTCATGTACGTCTGAATGTGCTCTCTACTGAATTCACACGTGTGGGACGCCCAACACATGTATTTTTTATCTCCTAAGCACAATAACACCATAAAGATCAGACTAGCATTGGTTGTCAATAGGAAAGCTGATCATACAAGCAATATTATTGTGTTACAAGCAAGATCTGTCAACAAAACATAAGACAAAGCATCATAAATGCCTCTACTCGGCTAGAGAGAGAAAATAGCAAGTACAAAACTCGTGGAGAGAGAGAGGGCACAAAGAGCTTGTCTCCAAATTTGCATTACACACAAATTTCATCATATTCCCAATGAGAGTACATCACATATATATAGATCCATGGACTCTTCTCCTACTTTGAGTTGAATTGGAGTTGTGGATCCACCTCTCAAGCTATCTAGACTTATCCAAGCCACCTCACTATGTCTAATTGTGCCACATAGTCTTTTCATGCATTAAATGTGGCATGTAAAGTACAAATGGCAATTCCTATAGCTCGAGTTTCTACTTCTACCTACCTTGAATATTTTATTCTAAGATGGGTCTTTACTAAGCCAAAAGAGCTCAATTCATCTTTGGAGCCATCATGATTGTACTTGATTTTGAACACCCACTTGCATCCAATGATATGCATGTAAGGTGGTGGATCCACTAGCTCCCATGTGTGGTTGGTGATCAAGGCATCATATTCAATCTTCATGGCCTCATACCACTCCTTGGTATTGAGGGCTTCTTGAACATCTTTGGGCTCCTCATGAGAAACAAAATAAGCATATGTGGAATCAAGATCCACTTGTTTTCCTTTGTCATCATAAGTGAGCCTCTTGGGCTCGGATCTCTCCCTCATGGATCTTCTAGGAGTGAAAATCCGAGGACTTCCATCTTCAAATCTTAACTCCTCCATATGCTGATTATCTTCAATAACAATAGGTGATAGATTTTGAGGTTGCTTGATCTCGGCCCCTCCAAGATTGGACTTTTCTTCTTCATGAAAAACTACATCTCTACTATCAATTACTTTAGAGGTAGAGAGCATGTAGATTTGATAGGCTTTCTTGTTGGATGAATATCCAACCATCACTCCTTTGCTTGCACAAGGATCATCCTTCTTTCTCGTTTCCAAGGGAATATGGACAAATCATATGCATCCAAATACTCTAAGGTGTTCAACCTTAGGTTTCTTCAAATAGAGTGCAGCATATGGTGACTTTCCTCCAAGTGCAACATGAGGGAGTCTATTGCAAAGATAGTTTGAACAATTGATAGCCTCACCCCAAAATTCTTTTGTCTCCAAATTTGCATTACACACAAATTTCATCATATTCTCAATGAGAGTACATCACATATATATAGATCCATGGACTCTTCTCCTACTTTGAGTTGAATTGGCGTTGTGGATCCACCTCTCAAGCTATCTAGACTTATCCAAGCCACCTCACTATGTCTAATTGTGCCACATAGTCTTTTCATGCATTAAGTGTGGCATGTAAAGTACAAATGGCAATTCCTATGGTAGCTCGAGTTCTACCTACCTTGAATATTTTATTCTAAGATGGGTCTTTACTAAGCCAAAAGAGCTCAATTCATCTTTGGCATTTTTAGGACCCATACTCACAACATTAGATAGATTTTTCAATACTCCATGCGGGCACTATTCAACTTTGACTTCAGAAACATGATTCTTGATGGATTTGACATCTCGAACTGCTCCTTTAACACATCCCATGCATGTCTGGGTGTAACAGCATCACAAATGTGGGTAATGATGTGATCCTTCACTGACAAGTTAATGAAGGTCAAAGCTTTCCTCATCTTTTTGTCGAACACTTTGATATCTACTTCATTTGGTGGCCTTCTCTCATCACCTGTGACGACTTCCCACACGTCTTTCTCCATCAGTTTGTTTTTCATTTTGAATTTCCACACTACATAGTTGGAAATCCCGTCCAATTTGCTACTTTAAGTCAAAATGGACTCTCCCATGTTTGTCATCGCAAAACTGCTTGAAACTTTTGCCGTAGGCTAAAAACAGTATGTCGAGGCCAACAGTGATGTCAAAAGTTGAAAATAATGACCTGCACTTTTTCCCTTACCAGGCCACTCGCCGCTTTTTCACCAATTTGAAAGCCAAATCGGCGTCGCCTTTCGAAATGCACTCAGTCATCAACTCCCAACAACGTGTCCAGTGGAATGGTGAAATCACTCTGGCGTACTCCGAACACTTTCTGTGCTGCAATCACTCTGTTTTGCTATACCATACTTGCAGGTACAGTCTGGGTGCCCTTCGTTTGGAGGTTGTAGCCTTTCGTTTGGGTCAAAACGGGCAAAGGACCCAAAAATAGGGACTTTTCTAGTTTTTGAATTGTTTCTTCACCTTGAAGAAACTTCACTCTTCACTTGTGAAGGGACCCAACTCCAATTTCAGTATGAAAATTTTTAATGAAGTTGAAGGCTAAAATGCACTTCACTTCTTCAGGGCCCTCTTCAACAACCCTTCAGACTCCATCCAATGGTTGAATCTGATCCAACTGTGGATATCCCTTCTGGGTAGCACAATCTAAGCCGTCGATCTTGTAACTCCTCTATCCAACGGATCTGAGCACTTTTGTGCACCAATGGAGAGTCTTGTAGACAATGTCCACTTCAAAACGCTATGCTCTCATCCTGGTTCCACGCGCGAACAGTCCGCGACCTCCCTGTTTGCGGCCGCGCCTCCCCACACTCATTTTTGTTTGATCTAACTCGCTTGTGGATCGATTTGAGCACGATTTGAGGCCTGGACAGGGTTGTCCTACTGATTCCAAGTCTGTAAAGTGTTCACTCAAGAAATTCTGTGGAGAAACGGTGATTTTAGCTCAACTTGACAAAGTGGCTTTTTTCACCTTTTACCGCAAATATGCTAGGTTAACTGTCTGGAGACAAATCTCTGACATAAACCTCAGAATCTCTCCATGGCTGGTTGACAATGTGATTAGCTTCCTTCATGTCCTTACGACATTCAAAACGGTGCACAAACAGTGAAGAAATCACTAGTTATGTATAAAAATTGTAACCCCAAACCCGGTTTCAATTTTCAGCTGGCTTCAAAATTGTCAATTTTTCACCAAATTTTTCCCTGTTTGATGCTATGCATAGGCTAATAATCCCTCTGCTGAGCTTAGCAAGCCTCTATAAACTAGAAACCATGCACCAGTGCTTCTCTTTCCGTCTTCAACCCGCCGTAAATCCCGAACTCTCAGAAGACAGTTCTCCCGAAACTCTCTTCAACGGTGATGTTGTACTGTGTACACTCCTTGTACGGCTCTGATACCAGCTTAGAATTTGCTTTGCACAGGAAAACAGATCATGCTACATAGTAACACAGACAGAAAACACTCTCCACAGCAAGCTCACATAGCAACTGTATTTCTCAAAAAGAAATTGCACTGTACATATAGTTGTTCACTCAGGCAACCCATGCATGACCCAGGTTGCCGTTGGGGGGACACGTGCCTCGTGGCGAGGCCAACTGATCCTTATCCACTGATAGGACCCACAGTACAGTAACACAGTGATTCTACTTTAATTCTAACTCTAGCTACATGGCCATATATGCTCGTAATGGCAAAGGTAACAATTCCAATAAGACTAGGTGTCCTAGTTGTCATTCTTGCTTTAGAAAGATTCTTTTTTTCTATTACTGGAGTTGCATATAAGTTGTTGGAAACCCTTGTATGCTTCTTGATATGGCATAGATGTTCATGTAAGTTGACACAAATGTTTGTTGGCTTTTAAGTGGCAAGATTATGACAGAAGGCTTTCAAGATATTTCTACATCCATAAGTGAAGATGTTGTAGCATATCTTGTTTTCCACCAAGACAATCATTCAAGTACATCCATTCTAAGATTTTATTATTGTAAAGAAAGACAGCTAGTTTGCATTAACACTCAACTTTTCCAAGTTAATCTACCAAAATTATATTCGTAAAGGCAAGCAATTGATGTGTTCTGACCCACTTCCAAATCATTGTTTATCAATATGTTTCAGTTGTCAAAGGTGACAACTTTCCATTCATAATTTAAGATAACCCGTACAATAGTGAAAGTTCGATGTTCACAAGATGTAAAATCACCACAAAGTTCAAAATAGTATACCAATAAAGATAATTGTAAGCAAACAATGGGAACACACTACTACTGATCAATCAATGACAACTGCTAGGCCTGTCATGACATATTGTCTTCCATTCTTCTTTCTCATATTCTTGGAATATGTTTCAATACATTTCCTTGGTTAGTGGTTTCACTTGTGTCAAGCTGCAAGCAACGAGAACGGACAATTATCAGACAAGTGCATTTGGCAAATCGTTTATACTAGACTGTAAACCATTGAAAGAACTACTGAAAGATTTAGACTATAAAACTATTCATAGACGTTGCATGCTCTATTTAATGGGTTAACAAAAATGATGGTCACCTTCCATTACTGCAAGGAAGTTTGTGTATAACTCTTCATCCCGTTCCACACATATGCAATGTCGATTCATTTGGGTGGCTGCTCGTGCCATGTTGCCCATACCCCGGCCCAAAGGGGTTGGCCTAGTTGGTTAACTTGGCATCCAAAGTTTCTTTGGTCCCAAGTTCGAGCCTCCCTTGGAAACCAAGAAGCATGTTGCCCATACCCCAAAGAGGTCAATGACTACCTCTTCTTCTGTCAGCATTTCCAACATGAACCTGCAAAAAACCCAGTTTGTTGAGGAGTGGTGTAAAAAACATAACTTAGCATGGAGAGACATGTTCAACCCACCCAATCTGTGACATTGAATACTACTTTGTCTATCCCTTTGACACATTGTACGCTTCTAGGTTTCAAATGTTTTTAAGTTAGTTAATCTAGGAGATATTTACTACCTGCAAACCGTGCATGGTCTCTCAGCCGCACTATGGCAAACCGTATCGCCTAGTGCACTCCATTCTATTTTCGGATCAATCAGCCAATTTCTTGTTGGTCTGGGAAAAAGGGTCGCAGTTTTTTGCCGCCGTCTCCCATGCCAAGAAGGGGATAGGATAGCCCGTGTGGTAAAACAGACCCGTGAGGATAACAGTGACCTGCAGTTATAAGAGTAAACACTCTATCCATATTTCTCATAATGTTTCAACTAATCACATGAGGAAGGATGCCAAGGAAAAAATAATGGGACTAACCTCCTCTTTTGGCTCCTTCACGACATAACCGACCTCAAGAATGACTGATAGGCAGCTGTGAAAAGTGAATCCAACTGCTCTGGTGTGTGCATCTATGGTCGGAAAATGCTCTGCAATTGACATTGTCATGTACCACCTCGGGTCAACCACATATTTGCTTGCGATCTTAGTTGTGGCTTCTGGCAAGTCATCAGTAAAAATGTTCCAAAATGAAACTGAGGCCTCCTCGACAATGCCACGAACACAAAGTGACGTTGGAAAGTCGGACCACACCAACTGTCCAACAATGTCACTAACTTCACCGTTCAAGGATCGGTCGGCAGAAAAATGCATCTGCAAAAAATCTCGGATGATGTTGTTCGGCCTTTTTTTCCTTGCAATTCTCGTGACATCCTCTTGTATTGCACATACCTGACCACGAACCAATCCACGATCATCTGCAATGCATTAACGAATTGGTGTTAACAATCATTTTCAGTGTTGAGCCCAATAGTGGTGCTAAAATGACATGATCAAAATAAAGACAATACATACCATCGCTAGACAAAAATTTTGTGTGATGATTGTCTGCTGGAAGGTGGTCTTCCTCATCGGTATCACTGTCATCCTCATCGAGGCGATCTGATGGGCAATCTTTGGGATTGCTATGTGCTTCACCCTGCTCAGTTGTCCAACCTTTTTTTTGCTTCTCATCCTTTTTTTTTTTTTTTTGTCTTCCTCGGTTGTTGTTTTGATGCAGAGGCTTCATGGGCTGGAGGTAGCAAGGATTTCCCTTTATGCCTGGCTTCCCATTCACGGAACAGATCATCCTCGCATGAATGCCTATCACCTTTCGGGTAGTTGAGCCACCAAGGGCATTTCCTAAGCTCCCATGTACTGATGTTGTAATCTTTCCACTCAAGAGGATACATTGGGGCCGAACCATCTATGTGTATCCGGTCTTCAACCTCTACTGGAAGACCTTTGATTACTCGGTCATCCACAAGGAAAAGCAACCATATGTTTGTGGACGAGCAGTTTGTAAGCATTTTACATGTTTGCAAAAGAAGTAAAACCAACAATAATTCTTACAACAAGTTTATAATACATGTACTCCAATCTCTTGGCACTAAACTGGAGTTGTGGTTGCTTGTCGGGAGTGGCAAAATTTTTCATGTCTCCCTGGAGATCTCCAAAAGCACATGTGAAATGCAACTATCTCTGTTTCCTAAAGAAGCTTCCTACAGTGGCAAAGGCTCACCATCCTCTGTTGTCAAGCCACCAATGATGGTGCTAGCCTCAAGCGCCATTTGATACCAATATGTTTCTTTGGCCACGTACTTGCGAAAACCCTTGTTGTCAGAGGGCATGCCCCATGTATATCTTGTGCTTTTTTCGCTCGCAAGGATGCAAAGTGCCTCCTTCTTCCTGCAAATAACACACGCAAGCCAGTTTAGTATTTGACTAAACAATGTTCAAAAATTATTTACAAACTACGAGCTTATAAATTTTTTTAAGAGAAGCCTACTTGGCAGGCCCAACACTCGATGTCGCCAAAGTCTGCAACTTGTCCTTTGTCACTGCAAGTCCCTTTGTGTCCCAAGCCAAATTGAATATAATCTGGAAAAAACCCTCTCCATTAGTTGGGTTTGCTATCGCTGCCAATCACTTTCCCTTGTAGACGAAAGACGTCTCAACGACCTGAAAACATAGCATTTTCAGAACTTGTCACGTTGTCAATCTCACAGCTACGCGAGTTGTGCATTTGTGGTGGCACGACACTACTTACCTTGAATGCAGCTTGGTACTACAGATCATACTCTTTGGAGGAGCTATCAATGGTCGACACAGTTTGATGCAACATTTTGGTGAATTCATCCTGGCACGAAAATCAATCAATGACATAGAAACTTATAAGTTTGAGGTATATATGTTAGCAGAATTTTTGATGACATAATTCGGGCTAAAAATGAGCTATTTGAAGTTTATTTGATTCCTATAAGAGATTTCATAATGGTTATTTACTATTTTTAGTAAGTAAATTGGCATGGCATTAGCCATATTGCTATATTTAGACATGATGCCAGTTTTACTCTATACAGTTTAGAGATGATACCTACAGTAATAAGTGCCTTCAAATTGGCATAATTAACGTTAATTAGAATTTACAGTTTTTTCGGCATTGCCGAGACTATAATATGACGATGTACTCATTCTACTGACGTTAATAAAAAAGTGATACCTATGAGACAGATCGACATCCGGGAAAAAATCGAAGTTTCGAAAACAAGGAACTGGGAAAATGATTTTTAGAGGCCAACAATAGGTAAAGAGCCCTCTTTGTCAAAATGAAATGCGAAAAGGGTTTCAAGAAGAGATAATACCCTTCACTGAAAGTTGGTTGAAAGAAGGAGGTCGTGGCTTTCTGAAGAAAGGAGAGGAGTGAGAGAGAGAAAAAGTGTGTCCAGTATTGTGAGGAGAGTTTAGAGAATTGAGAGCAAAAGCTCCATTTCCCTCTCTGTCATCGTTGGTCCACAAGAAACTTTCACTATATCTGTGTCTAATGTTTGATACAAGTGCAATGGTTGTATATCTGATGAATTAATTGAAGAACTTTATGAATACTTGCTGAGATTTTGGATTACTATGAAGAAAAGACAGTCAGTCACTCGCAGAATCCATCTTTTTGAATCCTATCCATAATTCTCTGATCGCTGAGGATGGTCAAGAAGAGTTTTAGATTGAAGGAAGACAGCTTTGGAAAATCGGCTGACAGACAGTAGTGCAAACATTATGGCTAACTTTGTCTAATCCTCTGAAGAGCCTGAGCACACCGTCTGCTGCGATTTCTGATTTCAACAAAAGAGAGCATCAAATGTGAGACAACCCTGCTGCTGATCAGAAGCGATCCTCTGCGGTGAAGAAAACCCATGCTGTAGAATTCTGAAGAGATCTGAATTACATCCTTGCTGCGGACCTACACCAGTACGACCCTCTGTTCCTGAAGGGAGGATTGCAGCCGCGCTCTTGATCCAGATGGCCGTGAGCAGAATGGCAGGTGCCAATTGCTCCATCATCGCGGTTCTGATCCATGCGATCCAGCCCACGCCTTCTTGAAGGCCAATTTCTGATTTTTGAAGAGTTGGGAGTGACGGGACCGTAAAAAATTGGTACCCGTTCATTTCTGCAATTGTTTTGAAGCAGTGAAGTGAGGGACCTGCATCACTGATAATTGAAGAGCCGGCCCTGTCTGAGTGACTGAGAATAGCCCTTAACCTCTGGACACACTTTTGGACTGAGAGGCAGTACTCTGATTTTGTTTGAGGTAAGTGGTTGTGAAATTTTGTGACTAAATGAAAATAATGAACTGTTAATAATTTTACCAATTTTATCATAAATCTTTATTCTGGCTATATTTGGAACCAGTTTCTTGACTGTATGTAATTTACAGTCTAAAGTTTGATTTACTAAAAAGTTGAACTCATAACATCTGAATTGTGAAAACTTGAGGAACTGATAGCTTTAAAACAACATTTACGGTTTTCCTAAAACTTTATAACTTACAAGGGGCCTTATAAAATTTTATATAAAAAAAATTTGCAGTCGAACTTAAAATGGTTATAACTTGTTTGTTTTACATCGGAATTGAACAGTCCGAAAAGCAAAAGTGAGCAGAATTTTGTGTAAAATCCATCTGCAGCAACAAAATTGAACTTTGGCAGACTGTTTGAAAGTTATTAAGTGATCAGTACTTTAATAAAGAACACGTTATAATTTGCAATATATGTAATAAGTCTATACTATATAAATATCAGTTTGTTGGAACACATAAACTGAATATTATCCCCAAAATTGTTGAAACACACAATTTGGGATGTTACTGTGAGGATAAAAAAGAGGGAACACTATTGGAACATACAGTGTTGATGCCATACTGATACTGTATTCCGTTGATCTTTAAAGCACAAAAACTAAGTCATATATTATGAACTACTATGGAGATACTGGAAAAAAAGGATGGGATGTCTGTGACTATAAATTGTTGGGACTTTCATCAAATCCCTGAACATGATCGTAGAAGTGTACTAAACTTTATATCAGAACTATACTATCAAGAATCGATCATTCACATGTATATTAACATTGAGTACACATTAGACGAAGAGTGCTGGACTACAGTAGATAGTGAGATTAGTGAAACTATTACTGAATTGTTACCTGAAGGTAGCTATTCTATTTTAGTCCCATTACATTTATGAAGAGTTTGGAATACTCTTTTATATAAAATACGGTGTATCCTATAAAGATTCAGGATTGACAGATAGAGAATCATCGATACTCATGTAAAGTGAGATTTGATACTTGATTTCACTGATTTACCCCTTTGAACATTTCTAGTTAATTCAATCCCTTGCTAGAAAATAGTTTAACAATATAATATGAGCAAACATTCAAATACAAGAAATTAGCAAACTGAAAATATGTATACCTTGAAGACTAGTTGAGACAAAGCTGCCATTGGTAGATTGTACCATGGCTTATAATGTGTCTTTCTTTCATGCATGAGTTCAGTCTCTAGCCACTTCCTATCTTCGGGCGCAATGTTAGCCAACAGTATTGCCTTGTCCGACAGGCCAAACTTTTACATCATGAATACTTCATGTGCAAGAGTAGGCTCCACGTGCACTCTTGTCAACCTACAACATGTTGGAATGCCACATATTCAGCTAACAAAACACCGTTGAAGTATTGGAAAACAAAATATGTATTATACACACCCGTTGACCGCATTCAATGCTAGCAAAAGCTCCCCCTCCTGTGACTTTGTCACCTCTAAGAATGTGCAATCCACTCGAACATGCATCAATCGCACATGAGGAAACTCTGGAAGGAAGCATATCATTTGTTACAAGATTCTAAAAAAATACAAAAACATTGTTGGACACAAAATAAACACTTGACACCAACAACATGTACCTTCTTTAATGCGAGCCATCCATGATTTGCAATGGTGGTTCCCAATTCACACTATGAACTTCTTGTTCGAAAGATGTTTGCACTTGGGAAGATTTAGTAACTCATCTTCAAACTCCCGATTCACTCTACACCAAATAGGGCTCCATGCAACCTCATCAAAGGAGGTAACCTCATGCTCTGACTCCCAATCTCTTGGTACAAATACCATGAATTTGCCTTGCTCAGGCAGATAACCAGATGTCATGAAGCCCAAATCGAAAATGTGTTCATTCATCGTGCGTATGGCCTCATTCACAACAAGGCGACATAAAGGGATCGTCGGAGGTGGTGTTGCACACTCGGTCCTAATCGATTGGATTGTGTCTTGCAACATCTCGGTGTGTATCAACTTACCCAGCAAACGCGGATGGTGGATCTTGTCACCAGAAACCTCTGATGTGTCCAGCTGTGCGACAACTATCGGGGATGAAGGCCCTTAATGTCTTCGGAAATAGGCTCATGAATCTCATCAACAATCCCATCTAGCACTTGAGAAGCAACCGGATCTGGTGTAGCCATGGGATTGTTGATTATTTCCTCACTAGCAGTGAGCTTCTACGCACATTGCAAGTAAGTGATCGAAGAGGGTACCTGGCACTTGACATTGAGCCTCCTGTAACAATGATGAAAACCAGCAAAATTCATAAGTGTAAAAAGATGCAATGTAAAGACAGCTTGATTTTTTAGGACTCGACAATAACCTTTTCAGTAAGGGCCAATCTTCGTAAATAGAGGTGTGTTGCCTCCAAGCATGCCATCTTTAATACTTGACGTCTGCTAGGCCTATGTTAGTATTGAAAGCATGCAATGTGAACACACATTAATTTTGAATATATTGTAGAAACACAACAACAAATATAAAAAAAACCACACAATAAGTGTTTACGTGGAACGTCACTCTCCTATCAATTTCTGTCAGCTCTTGCTGCACATGGAAATTGCAATAGATACAATTTAAAAGGTGTATCTACTGGCTCAAAAAAAAAAATTACAAGAGAGATATTGCAAATTTTGTGAATTATTGTAACCTTCTTTGGACGTAAAACAAACAAAAGGCTCTGGGAGGTTATTTTTGCGATGGATGGATCTTAAAATATGTGGTGTTTTGAGCAATTGGTCTTATTGACAAGTGGATATTGCTCAAACTGAACATTATGCATGAGTCAAGCAGAGTTATCAAGATTTTTTGAACAAAAAAAACAACCTCCCAGAGCCTCTGGAGGAGGAGCGTCGGCGCTCCTCCGTTAGAGGCTCTGGGAAGTTGTTTTTGTGATGGATGTAGGCTTAAGATTTGTTGTGTTTTGAGCAATCAGCCTTATTGGCAAGTTAGAGATACTATCCAAAATAGACATTATGCACGAGTCAGGCAGAGTTATCGAGATTTTTTGAAGAAAAAAAAAACAACCTCCCAGAGCCTCTGGAGGAGGAGTGTCGGCGCTCGTTCGTTAGAGGCTCTGGGAGGTTGTTTTTGTGATGGCTAGATCTTAAGATTTGTTGTGTTTTGAGCCATCGAGCTTATTGACAAGTCAAGGATATTACCCAAAATAGACATTATGCACGAGTCAGGCAGAGTGAGATTTTTTGAACACAAAAAACAACCTCCTAGAGCCTCTGGAGGAAGAGCGCCGACGCTCTTAGGTTAGAGGCTCTGGAAGGTTGTTTTTGTGATGGCTGCATCTTAAGATTTGCTGTGTTTTGAGCAATAAGCCTTATTGACAAGTCAGGGATACTACCCAAAATAGACATTATGCACAAGTTAGGCAGAGTTATCGAGATTTTTTGAACAAAAAAAACAATGTCGGTGCTCCTAGATTAGAGGCTCTGGGAGGTTGTTTTTGTGATGGCTGGATCTTAAGATTTGTTGTGTTTTGAGCAATCAACCTTATTGACAAGTTAGAGATACTACCATAATAGACATTATGCACGAGTCAAGCAGAGTTATCAAGATTTTTTGAAGAAAAAAACAACCTCCCAGAGCCTCTGGAGGAGGAGTGTTGGCGCTCCTCCGTTAGAGGCTTGGGAGGTTGTTTTTGTGATGGCTGGATCTTAGGATTTGTTGTGTTTTGAGCAATCAGCCTTATTGACAAGTCAGGGATATTACCCAAAATAGACATTGTACACGAGTCAGACATAGTTATCGAGATTTTTTGAACAAAAAAAATCAACCTCCTAGAGCCTTTGGAGGACGAACGTCGGCGCTCCTAGGTTAGAGACTCTGGGAAGTTGTTTTGTGATGGTTGGATCTTAAGATTTGCTGTGTTTTGAGCAATCAGCCTTATTGACAAGTTAGAGAGATTACCCAAAATAGACATTATGCACGAGTCAGGCAAAGTTATCGAAATTTAACAAAAAAAACAACCTCCCAGAGCCTCTAGAGGAGGAGCGCCGGTGCCCCTATGTTAGAGGCTCAAGGAGGTTGTTTTTGTGATGGCTGGATCTTAAGATTTGCTATATTTTGAGCTTAACCTTATTGACAAGTCAGGGATATTATCCAAAATAGACAATATGCACGAGTCAAACAGAGTTATCGAGATTTTTTGGAAAACAACCTCCCAGAGTCTCTGGAGGAGCGTCGACGCTCCTATGTTAGAGGCTCTGGGAGGTTGTTTTTGTGATGACTGGATCTTAAGATTTGTTGTATTTTGAGCAATCAGCCTTACTGACAAGTCAGGGATATTACCCAAAATAGATATTATGCATGAGTCAGACAGAGTTATCGAGATTTTTTTAACATTAAAAACAACCTCTCAGAGCCTCTGGAGGAAGAGTGTCGGCGCTCCTCCGTTAGAGGCTCTAAGAGGTTGTTTTTTGTGAACAAAAAAGGGTAAACGCAACCGAAAAGCAATCTCTCTCTCTCTCTCTCTCTCTCTCTCTCTCTCTCTCTCTCTCTCTCTCTCTCTCTCTCTCTCTCTCTCTCTCTCTCTCTCTCTCTCTCTCTCTCTCTCTCTCTCTCTCTCTCTCTCTCTCTCTCTCTCTCTCTCTCTCTCTCTCTCGTGGAGCATGGGCGTTCGCCCAATTGTCTCACACCCTAAACTCCAAACCTAGTTTTTAAAAAAAAAAATTGTCGGTCTTTCGAGTGACCAATGGTCCAAAACATGGTCACATGCTTTTGTTTGACCACGTGAGCCCATGTCCAACGACTAATTTTTTGGACCAATTTTATTTGGACACCACCAACTACGAGAATGCCCACCACCCCCTGTCCAATAGTTGTTCCGCTGGGCAAAAAAAAATTTGGCACTTTTGAACAAGACAAGTTTTGTGTTATACTCTACTTATTCCAAACAACATTGTTTATTGTTTCGTTTTGGCGCTTCCAACAAGTACAAATAGCTCTTTTTCCAAGGGTGTGAGAAGAGGAGGTGCTAATCTGAAATTCATGGTGCTTGTGTTCTGTTTCTCGACTACTGTTCCTTCGAAATTTTTGAAGTCTTGGGCAAGAAAAGTCAAGGTATGAATCTGTAAATCCTAGCACTTGTGTAATGCCGTTGAGCAAAACGAGGAGTATTTTAATCTTTTTACTATATGAGAATCACCATCATGTCTTGCTATCCATGTCATTTTTGGTCTTTCCAAAAACACAAAATAACGTTTGTGCACAAACAATCATACCAAACAATTTATAGGACCTTCAAATATGATGTATCCTCCACTTGTTAAATATGCTCACAGGAACTTCAAAAACATGAGTTACCGGATTACTGCCAACGCTCTAAAACTGTAGAGTGAACGATTCAAAAAAAAAAATTGAAATTGACCCTAAAGCAGGAGCAATATAACTTAAGGGCCATATCAAGTTAATCGTTGGAATTATCTATTGTGTACTTGCTAGATACAATGCACATGGACGGTTCCCTATAAGCAGATTCGAGAATGTCATGTTACATGGTTCATGTAAATATAGTCTGGAAACCATTTGGACCAATGGTAGTGTGTGAGATGAACACTGCCATAAAGCAGTGGCTAACAAGCACTTCGAAATCTCACTTGGTGTACCAGGTTAAACATATAACATGGTAGCCCCTTGGTATCTATGCCTTAGAGGAGTGTCTTCATCCATGATTTATCAACCGAATTGATAAAAGCCAACCGAGATGAGGAGATACATCCACCACCCATGGCTTGGAACTCATGCGATATCTCATATTATAATTCCACATTAGATGTAGATGTTTTTTTTTATGCTTTATTTACAAAACTGACACTTGTACGCACATAACAGGTAGAATGGAAGCAACTATATCCTTTCATATTGACAACTTACCACCCTTGAGAATGCCTTTTGTTGATGGGAGACTCATTGTTAGCAAGAAATACTTGGAGCACAGACTTGGTAACACCTACACGTTCATGTCATTAAATGGTGTGATTGGCTCTCACCTTGAATTATCTCCGACGATAAAACTGGCAAGTCACAAGGACATTGAGAGAAATGAGCAGTACATAATGGAAACTGAATACGTAGTCATGTCCAAAAAAAAGATGAATGTCGATCAAGATCATTTCCATCGATCAGCATACACAATAAGATGGGGACTACAGGGAAATTAGCCCATCAAGACACGATTTTTTTTCCAGAATATGTGTTGACATTGACCTTGACACTGCCAAAGTGAATGCATCTACCCACGAAACCACACCCCCTGCGCATAGCATTTTGGAACATGTCCAGACAAGGAACAAACATGCTAAAAAAGTTGTTGGCTAAAATTAAACTGCAAGATATTGTGGAGGAGCTACCTAGACATTACAATGGTGACATTGTCTTTGAGTTTCCTCCAACATTCGATAGAACGTCGAGATTGTTGGAAATAGGCCCACAGTTTCCTCCTTGGTGAGTGACTAATTCTTAGACAGCCAATTTATTTGAAGACCATCTACAAAGGGCGTCCGACTGATCTCTAGCAAAGGGCAATCAATCCTGTTATAATTTCAAGTTTTAGATGTGAAGTTCAATTATTTGAAGTCATTGAAGACTTGGCCATCTTCAAAAACTTCCAAGAACTAGCATTTAGAACAGGTCTGCACAATTACACTAAGTGTCGCAACAGTTTGCAAAATTACACTAAGTGTCACCACAGTCTGTAGAAATGAACTATGTTTTCCACAGCTTCGACTTTTTTGCATTTCTCCGAAATGCGACACTTTCATAGTTCAAAAGTTTAACTGTTTTAAAGGCACCTTCGACTTTTTCGCAAAATCCCGAAGAGAGAGAAAATGCTGAAGGTCATCTATTTTTTAAGTTAAACTGTTTCAAGGGCACCTTCATGTTTTTCCAAGGGCACCTTCACCTTTTTAAGGGCACATTTGGCTTTTTCGCAAAATCCCGAAGAGAGAGAAAAATGTCGAAGGTCGTCTATTTTTTAACGTGGAACA
The DNA here is from genome assembly GCA_029204225.1 of Diphasiastrum complanatum. Taxonomy (NCBI): domain Eukaryota; kingdom Viridiplantae; phylum Streptophyta; class Lycopodiopsida; order Lycopodiales; family Lycopodiaceae; genus Diphasiastrum; species Diphasiastrum complanatum. The sequence continues at coordinate 12,908 of MU832987.1, read as the reverse complement.
TTCCGTCACTTCCTGAAATTTGCGAAGTGAGAGAAAATCGCTTCACATAAAATGCGAAGTGAGAGAATCAGCGAGGTTCTCGTCAGTGTCAATGATGCTATGTTGACCGTATTATGTACAGTCATCACAAAAGCCATATACTTCCAAGTACAACGACTTTCCTAATTAGGTGACAACCATTGATTGTAATTAATACACCGAGGAAATCTATAAGTAGATCGTCCGAGCACAGATTACTGGTTGCTCCGTCCATGAGACACATTGTTTGAGTATCCTAGTTACGCCGTCATTTTGGTTGTAATTGCTATTCAGTATTGTGCTTCAGTGTAGTATAGCAGCAGCTTGCTTTTATCTGTGTACAACGTAGGTGAATGCTTGTTGTGATTGAATGCACTTTCATTGATGTTTGATCGCGCTTGTTTACTCACTCTGATCAGAACACGGACGTCTACGACTCCTCAATTTCTGATCAGACGATGGCCATCTTTGACACCTGAGGAACTCGCGTTATCATACCGCTCTTCCATTTACTTCAGAACTATACTTCATGATAAATCTGATTTCAGTAGTACCACATACAAACCATCTCTAATCTCTTCAGTGGACTGTACTCTAGTTTCAGAGTATGAATTAATTTTTTAAGATCCTGTTGGGCAATTAGAACTCTTAAGGTTGTGATTACTTTTAGCATAAGCTGTCTTTTAGACTAATTTTGCATTTAGCAGCTGGTTAGAACAGGAGAGCTGTTCCACATTATTCTTGCTCTCTTCTCCGTTCGCGTTCTTCCATCTCCCTTGTCCCATCAGATTGGTATCAGAACATAGCTCAAATAAACCGAGAAATTAAGTTTGTTCTATTTGTATACTGTTATCATGTATATATAGGTAGCTTTTCATCTTCATCACTCAGTGAAGCTAGAGTCATTGACAAGTTCAATGGTTCTAACTTCTACATTTGGAAGTTAAAACTTAGAATGATATTGATAGATAGAGATCTTTGGAATATAGAAGAAGGTGCAGACCTGAAACCAGAAGATGGTGATCAAGCAAAGGCCTGGAGGATCAAAGACCAGAAGGCTCTAGCATGTATCACACTCAATCTGGCCGACTCCCAAATATCTCACGTTACCACGTGCAAGATCTCTAAGGAAGCACTGGACTTGTTAGAAGTCTTTATGAGACTCACGATGTAACCACGAGATTAAATCTTAGAAGAAAGTTCTTTACTCTTAGCATGTCTGATTCTACTGCCATCACTTCTCACATCAACAGCTTCAAGTCCCTGTTAGATTAGTTATCAACTATAGGATGTTCTATTCAAGATGATGATGTCGTTATGACGTTGTTTTCTTCTCTTCCAAAGTCCTATGAGTACTTTGTGGTGATGATCTCCACACAACCCGACCTCACTCTTCAAAAGGTGATTGGTCATCTTCTTCAAGAAGAAATGCGGAGAAAGACCAGCAGCCTGTCCATCAAAGACAAATCCATGGCCCTGTATACCAAGAAGAAAGACTATTCCAAGGGCAAGAATCAAGTGCAGCAGCAAAAACAGAAGCCTCATGCTCAAGGTGAGCATGGTGGATCGCGCAAGAAGCTTTTCTGTGAATATTACAAAAGAGCTAATCACGACATCAAAGAGTGTTGCATCAGGATCTACAACGAGGCAAAGCCTACAACAGCAGCGAAGACTGTGATAGCTAGTACCTGGACAACGGTGCTACCCAACACATGACCTCTCGCAAGGAATGGTTTACGGAGTACCAACAAAGGATAATCAATCATGTTATAAGTTTTAGATGTTAAGTTCAATCACTTGAAGTCATTGAAGACTTGGCCATCTTCAAAAAATTCCAAGAACTAGCATTTAGAACAGGTCTGCAAAATTACACTATGTGTCGCAACAGTCTGCAGAATTACACTAAGTGTCACCACAGTCTGCAGAAATGAACTATGTTTTCCACAGCTTCAACTTTTTTGCATTTCCCCGAAATGCAACACTTTCATAGTTCGAAAGTTTAACTATTTTAAAGGAACCTTTGGCTTTTTTGCAAAATCCCAAAGAGAGAGAAAATGCCGAAGGTCATCTATTTTTTAAGTTAAATTGTTTCAAGGGCACCTTCACCTTTTTCAAAGGGCACCTTCGCCTTTTTAAGGGCACCTTCGGCTTTTTCGCAAAATCCCGAAGAGAGATAAAAATGGCGAAGGTCGTCTATTTTTTAACGAGGAACATTCCGTCACTTTTTGAAATTTGTGAAGTGAGAGAAAACCACTTCACGTAAAATGTGAAGTGAGAAAATCAACGATGTCCTCGTCAGTGTCAACGATGTTAAAATGTTGATCGTATACATTATGTACAGTCGTCACAAAAGCCATATACTTCCAAGTACAACGGCTTTCCTAATTAGGTGACAAGCATTGATTGTAATTAATACATGGATGAAATCTATAAGTAGATCATCCGAACACAGATTACTGGTTGTTCCGTCCATGAGACACATTGTTTGAGCATCCACGGTTACACATTTTGGTTGTAATTGCTATTCTGTATTGTGCTTCAGTGTAATAGAGCAGCAACTTGTTTTTATCTGTGTACAACGTAGGTGAATTTTTGTTGTGACTGAATGCACTTTCCTTGCTATTTGATCACGCTTGTTTACCCACTTTGATCAGAACACGGACGTCTACGACTCCTCAGTTTTTGATCAGACGATGGCCGTCTTTGATGCCTGAGGAACTCGCATTATCATATTGCTCTTCCATTTACTTCAGGACTATACTTCACAATAAATCTGATTTTAGTAGTACCACATACAAACCATCTCTGATCTCTTCGGTGGATTGTACTCTAGTTTCAGAGTATGAATTAATTTTTTAAGATCCTGTTGGGCAATTAGAACTCTTAAGGCTGTGATTACTTTTAGCATAAGCTGTCTTTTAGATTGTTTTTGCATTTAGCAGCTGGTTAGAATGGGAGAGTTGTTCCGCAATATTCCTGCTCTCTTCTCCGTTCGCGTTCTTCCATCTCCCTTGCCCCATTAATGAATGGTATGGAGCACATGTATGATGGATGTATATGGACAAAGCTTGTGACAACCAATGTTTCATTTGACGGAGTTGTTCGGATCAGTTATTGCATAGGCATGAGTGCCAAAGAGTAACATGTCCTCAGTACCTGAATGCTAGAAGAATGAACCAAACATTTTTCAAAGGTAGTCTTAAAAAAGAATGTGATATGGGATTAATGACCGATGACATGGGAACAATTTGTTGCAGCTTCTGCCAAAAACCAACAAGATGTATTGGTGCATGTTCATGCATTGTCGACTATATAATGCCCAGAGACACTAGTCTTACTAGGTTGATGATACACTTAGGAAAACATCTACACAATGTTCAACCAGAAACCTCCAAACAGGGAATTGAAAAAACCAGAGAGTTAGTGGACAAAGTGGTGTGGCTGCAGACAGGATTACAGCTCCTAGCAAGGTGCAAATGAGCATAGCTAAAGAGTTAATAATGTCGTCGATGCTAAATAATGATAGAAACCATTGACTGTGGAAATCACAAACTTCTTGTAACCATTGACTTAATTGCAATACATGTCTTTTTTTTATTGAATGTTTATTGCATTTAAATTATTGTTTCTCATCATTTGGGTATGGCTTGCGTTACAGATGGAGAGTGTTGGGATAAACAACAATGGCCTGCCACGTATACGATCCCAGGTATTCACCTCAACATCGCTATCGATGAATATTTTCATAATTTGTCCATACAAGACAGTTTATCACTAGTTTTTTTTACGACAACTATGATTGTTCTATGCAGCATTCAAGAACTCCTTACAATTGCCACTTGTGAAATGAAGGAAGAAGATACAGTGTCCTAGGTACTGTTTTGGAACTTGTTCACTCTGTGGTGGAACGTTCAGGGCACATGCTATTCAATGGCTTACACGAAAGCCACTTGCCAAACACTCGTAGATTAATGGTTTTTTCTATTCACTTTTATGAAAGCAATGGTGTCGGCTGAATCGGATTGGGACAATCCTACTACTGCTTGAAGGCAGGGTCCGACGGAGTTAGAGAGAGAGAGAGAGAGAGAGAGAGAGAGAGAGAGAGAGAGAGAGAGAGAGAGAGAGAGAGAGAGAGAGAGAGAGAGAGAGAGAGAGAGAGAGAGAGAGAGAGAGAGAGAGAGAGAGAGAGAGAGAGAGAGAGAGAGAGAGAGAGAGAGAGAGAGAGAGAGAGAGAGAGAGAGAGAGAGAGAGAGAGAGAGAGAGAGAGAGAGAGAGAGAGCTGGAACTGTAGCCACTATTTCAGAATCTGTAAGTAGGAATACGCGCTTATCAGCGCTACTGTATTGTGTTTTGATTCTCTCATTTACCAGATTTGCTACTGCTCAATTATTATGTTCTTGATTGAATGCAATTGTCTCTCTCACTCTCTTGTACAAAAACACGATTATCAAAGACAAAGGATCACATGGCTGTCCTAAGCACCTAATGCGTCGTAATCCTACTGTTATGGCAGTCTCAGACTCCTACTCTGATAACCCAAAAGGACAACAAGCTTTTGATTCCGTTCCCTAGTCAATCCACGTTCCTGAAAATGCAGTTATTACCGTGTTCATAATAATTTTTCTTATTGTTGGTAGAGACATCGTTTACATTGTAATCGTCTCTCATGTTCAGCTTCCATCATGGCTCCGCTGCAGTCGCAATCAATCGTAGACCACACAGACCACCATTTCACATCATACACCAACACGTGCTTGCTCCTAGAGTGAAATCTAGGGTTGGCTAATAAGGCAATGGCACTCTGATTATCACATAATATGATTGTCGGGGTGTACTGATTCAAACTAATGTTTGACAGTAAATTTCTCAACCAAAATGTTTCTTTAATAGATTGAGAAGCAGCAATATACTCTGCTTTTGTAGATGAAAGAGCAATAGAGGTTTGCTTACGACTGTTTCAAGAAATAGGACCGTCGTTGAGGAAGAATGTAAATCCAGATGTGGATTTACGAATATCTACATCTCCTCCATAGCTTGCATCTGAATATCCACTAAAGTGATGAAAATTGTCGTTATTGACTTCTCCATAGCAGATGCACTGGTCCATAGTAGCTCGAATATATCTCATGACTCTTATGAGAGCCTTCCAATGGGTGATGCTAGGATTAGCCATGAATTGACTAAGTGAGCTAATTGCAAACGAGATATCAAATCTTGTGCAGACCATTGCATACATGAGAGATCCAAATATCGATCGATAAGCTCTCTCATTTGCTCCTCTTCCTGCTTGGTCTAAGGACATTGGTCCTTCGACAATCATAGGCCTGAGTGAGCTAGCTTATGATTAATCAGATTATAATTGTGAAGATACCTTTGTTGAGCCAATGAATTTGCATATCGATTACAGAATACTAATAGTGACATTATATCACCAACTAGTCTTACAATTGTTATCTTTTTCGATAAAGAAACCACGAACTTTGTTGAAATTGCAGATGAAACATTTTCGGATACCCTTATACATAATTTCTTAACATCACAACAAATACAAGATTTTTAAGACAAAATCATTTCAATAGCACTAGTCGAAGATTATCAACCATTGGGATTATTTCATGACAAAGATAGTGAGGAATTGAATTTTCCAACTTTATTTTATGGATGTTGACGACACAAAACGCTCTTTGAAAACAATACATATCAACAAATTGCACAATGGGAAATCATGCACCATGATAGAAGTTTTGTAATTCACATTCCAAATCTATTTTACAAAACTATTAACTGCACGCTTTTGTTAGATTTCTTATGCTCAGCCTTAAACAAATCGTTCAAGTAATGAGCATCCTGAAAACCGAAGACCGACTACATGTTTTCAGACGTTCACATTTTTCCCTTTAAGATTTGTTTGTCTTAACCATTCTTAAAGCACCTTTTTCTTTTTTCGCCTCCTTCACCTTTTTCGCACCTTCGCGAAAAATGCGACACAATGGCCAAGTGGCCAGAATGCCTTAAAAACCATTCTTAAGGCACCTTTTCTTTTTCGCCTTCTTCGCGTTTTTGCCTTCGCGAAAAATACGACACACTGGTCAGAATGACTTAGAAACCATTTTTAAGCACCTTTGTCTTTTTCGGCTTTTTTGCTGCCTTTTTAGTCTTAGGCACCTTCGCCTTTTCCCCTGCCTTTAGTCTACAGCACCTTCGCCTTCTTCACTGCCTTCAATCTAAGGCACCTTCGGCTTTTTCGCCTTTTTCTACTTTTTTGCTGCCTTCAGTCTAAGGGCGCCTTTGTGATTTACATATCTTAAGTCTAAGGACACCTTCAGGATTTGCATAACTTCAGTCTAAGGGCACCTTTGGGTTTTTCGGGTTTTTGCGTTTTTGCTACATTGGCAGACCGACGTAGCCAACTTATCATCAACCCTAAAACAGCTGGAGAAACAAATATCCTAAGAGCGGTTACCAACTTTGTACAGATGCAAAACTAGAGTAAATGGCAGTTAAGGCATATGATATTTTTTTCTTGACACTTGTAAATATATATATTAGCTGAATCAAGCTATGGGGGTTTCTTTTCAATCAGAGTTTTCTGTAGCCAGTGTTATCACACTCAGCAAGCTGAAGTTATTACTTCAAGCTATTGTACTCACTGTTGATATTAATCAGAGTGCAATTTTTGTCTCACTCATTTGTGCATTCTGTATGAATTCTTCTACTTGAATAATTCTACTGCTAACTGTTGCGTTTCCATTCCTACACGCCGCCGTGCTCCAATCTTCGAGCTTCCGCTGCCGCTCATGCACCCCTGCCATTTTACGACATGGTATTAGAGCAGGCATTTCAGTAATCAGCATTTCTACTATGGATTATCAGTCTTGTTTCTATCAAGACGACTTTCTAGCAAACGCGTAGCGAACAGTATTCAAACAATCGTTGTTTCTACCAACGATCTAGTCCAACCAAAATGGATTCATCATCCAGTTCATCTCTCATTGACAAACTCGATGAAGATAACTACCATCTCTGGAAATTCAAGATGAAGATTATACTTCTAGCCAAAGAACTGTGGGACATCATTGATGGCACAGAGCTCAAACCAGAAGGTGAGGCAGTCGTCATCACCAAGTGGAGACTGAAAAATGGCAAAACATTTGCCATGATCACCCTCAACATCAAGGGCACTCAGATCAGCCACATACGTGCTACTCAGACTACTAAGGATGGATGGGACATCCTAGCAACTCTCTACGACATTAGAGACGTTATGTCCAAGCTTCATTTGAGGAAGAAATTCTTCACTCTCAGAATGTCTGATGCAGATAGTGTTTCAAGTCACTTCAACACTTTCAAAAACCTTATGGAGTAGATGACTGCAACCGGCTCAGTCATAGAAGATTTCGATGCACTCATGACTCTATTATCGAGTCTACTTGAAGCCTACAAAAATTGGGTAATGGCAATTACTACCCAGGAGCACCTCACTCTATCAAGAGTAATTTCACTGCTCCTACAAGAGGAGATCGGAAGATCAACATCCTCTTCAGGCTCAGGATCGGATCCTCAAGCTCATATTTAAAAAAACTAGATCCAAGAGATCTAGAAAGTCAGGCTATATTGATAAGAAGAGCAACATGCAATCTGGATCAAATTCCGGTTCAGGATCGAATTCAAGCTCTTCATCATTCCAACCAGTGCAGAAACTTTTCTTCAGATACTGTAAGAGGACTGGCCACGAAATCAAGGACTGCCAAACTTTGAAATACAACAACAAAAAGAAGAAGCAGTTCCAACAACAAGCACATAGTGCTACAGCCAATCACTCAAATCAGCAACAAGAAGAAGATGAAGCAACTTTCATGACCAAAGCTGGAGAACAACAGGATATCGATTCCTGGTATCTAGACTCCGGAGCAACTCAACACATGACTTACCATCGCGACTAGTTCAAAGACTATAAGTCATTCACCCACTCTCGAGTTGTGCAATTTGGAGACAACTCATCACATTTAGTCGAAGGTGAAGGAATAGTCGGAGTTGAATTCAAAAGAGGTGAAGTCAAGTTGTTGTCCAACGTTCCCCACGTTCCAAATCTGACCAAGAATCTGCTCTCAATTAGCAGAATCACCGATTCAGGTCAGAGGGTCAAATTCGATACAGATGGCTGAACAATTCTTGACAAATCCCGAAAGGTTCTAGCCTACGGAAGAAGAAGCGACTATCTTTACAAACTCAGCCATTGCTACTCTTCTAATAGTCAAGCTTTTCACACAGCCACTTCTGAATCAATTGATATGATTTCAGACTAGGCCATCTTAACTTCAACAATATTCAACAAATGTCAGCTCAGAGTCTAGTACAAGATTTGCCTTCAGTCAACAAGCCAAATTCTCCATGCGAAAGTTGTATTATCAGAAAGCATGCTAGGAGTCCCTTCAATTCAGACTCAGTTCATACATCCAAGGGCGTGATGCGTCACATTGGCCAGAACTTGTAACATGTTTGCATAACTTAGCAAATATTCATAACTCATATACACACTTGCATTTAGAAGAAAGCAATATACAAAACCTTAATCGACATGATCCTATAACTTGTGCAAGATATTACAATCATTAAATGAACTGCCTCAGAAAGTTGATTCGGCAAGATCATTACATTCTTGGTTCAGTAACAGATTTCGCATTTGTAACTGAATTCCAACATAGAGGCAATGAGCATGATCATGCACTTTTGTGGATAAAAGATAGTCCTCAATTGTACACAAGTTCTGTAAATAAAATCACAATCTACATTGACACATATATTACATGTGACAAAACAAGCCTACCTCAAAACATGCGAGATATACAAACACACAAACATCGTAGTACTTGCAAAAAAAAGGGTCATTCTATTTGTCGATTTCACTTTCCAAAGCCTCCCATGAGAAGAACAATTATATTGATGCCTTTACAAGAGCAATTTGCAAAAACAAACGCAAGGAGATGTACCGTGAGATACATTTTCACCAGGAAGCCGATCACCTAATAGGAAGCTCCAAAGTGGTTTGAGAGATTGATGGAGAGCCGCAACATGGATGACTTTCCAGGATCATCTAGCCAGGGTACGAAGAACAACAAGAGAGAAGACACAACCTGAAAGGTATGAAGCAAATTGTTCTCTCTTAAATGGCATTATTCAAAGAAAAGAACCTTCAACTTATGTTGAAGCGAAGGATGATGGCATTTGGGTCAAGGCCATGGAAGAGGAGATGGAGTCAATTGCTAAGCATAGCACATGGGACTTAGTGGAACCACCAGTTGACAAGAAATCTATTGGTTGTAAATGGGTATACAGGACTAAGTACCATGCATATGGAAGTATAGCAAAGCATAAAGCAAGATTGGTGATCAAAGGGTATGCACAAAGTAAAGGAATCGACTATGAGGAGACCTTTGTGCTAGTATGTAACTAGAATACTCTATGTCTACTTGTTGCTTTAGCTTTACATTTTGGTTGGCCTTTGCATTAGATGGATGTAAAATCTTCTTTTCTAAATTGTGAGTTAGAAAAAGAGGTGTTCATGGATCAACCTGAAGGGCTCTGTAGCGAAAGGTCAAGAGAATAAAGTATGTCACTTGAAGAAAGCACTTTATGGTCTCAAACATGCACCACGTGCGTGATACAACAGGATTGATGCCTACTTTCATTCTAAGGGATGGTGAGAACACACTCTGATCCAAATCTTTATGTCTTATGCTTTGATGGTATGGTTGCTTTGATTGCTCTTTATGTTGATGAGTTGATTATCATGGGAAATAATCAAGAGATGATAGACATGATCAAGAAAGACCTCATGGAACAATTCGAGATGACAGATCTCAGCCTAATGCATTATTGCCTTGGAGTGGAGGTGTGGCAAAAAGGACAAGAAGTGGGTCTAACACAAAATGACAACATCTCAGCCCAACACCTAGCATCCAATCTAGTCTACCATGCAAGAAGCAAACACATAGATATTGCTCACCACTTTGTAAGAGGTAATGAAAGATCCTTCAAGGACATTACTCTCTCTAGGAAGCTAGTTGGTTCAGTCATCTATCTAACCATCACAAGATCAGATCTAAGTTATTGTGTTGGTAGATTTGCCAATTCATGCAAGATCCTAGTGAGGAGCATTGGAAGCTAGGGAAACATGTTTTGAGGTACATCCTTGGAACTCGAGATTTTGGCATATTGTATGAGGGATCATCATCTAACTTGTTTGGATTTTCAGATTCGGACTTTGCTGGAGATCAAATGGATAGAAAATCCATTAGTGCTCATTGTATTTTCATAGGTGATGGAGGTATATCATGGAAGTCGAAGAAACAAGCCACTATCTCATTGTCATCTAGTGAGGCCGAATACAAATCTCTTACACATTGCTCAAAGGAGATGGTATGGATCAAGAGGATGATCAAGGATCTTCACTTGCTAGATTTTTCAGAGAGCCCAATCATATATTGTGAAAATCTATCAGCCCAAATTTTGGCAACCAATCCTATCTTTCATACTAGGAGCAAGCATATTGAGGTGGCATATCACTTTGTGAGGGAGCAAGTCCCCATGACAAAGGAGGTTGAGCTTCAACATGTGTCCTCAAGGGAATGTGTAGCTGATATATTCACCAAAGTGGGAAAGGAATTGTCATGAAGCATAGGACTTCACTTGGAGTGTTTTCAAAGTCCATGCTTAAACTAGTTGAAGAGGGAGCGTGAGAAATTTCAACTAGTTTTACTGTTTTGGTCATATTTGTATATTTGGCAATTGAGGCCAATTTTTATATTAGAATTAGAGTTTGAATTATCAAAGTTATATTAGTCTAAAAGAATTTAAATAAACACTTTTGGAAAGTGTGGGAAACTATAGAACACGAGTTTTGGTCAGATTCAATTTGATTAGTAGAGACATTGAATCTAGTCACAAAAATAGTAGGGTTTTCATTATGGAGGGAAACCAAAGTTCAAATTTAGGTTTGGACCTATTATAAAAGGATGTAACTCATGAGAAGAGAATACATTCTCTCTCTCTTATCTCATTAATGCTTATACATGGTTCTCTTTGGGTTATCCATTAGTGTACTATATTGGTGATATCTTGCAATCTTGTGTGTAGAATGCTTATTTTATGCATTTTTGGATCCACACACGTGAAATACAGTAGGGTACCATTTTTGTACAGACAAAAACTTCATCATATCTTATGTTTGATGTTTGATCAGGTTCTTAGTGAGTTTGCATCTCTTTCTTTATGTAGATGTTGATTTTTTCACATTGGCAAGATTGATAGAGTTGATCTATTTCTAACCAAAATCAGGTTATGGAATTGGATCTTAAATGTTCTAAAATTCTTCACAACTCCTATCACATGAGATAACTAAAATTTGATGTGCATCTATTGGAATAGCTCACTTTTGGTGAATATCACTAAAGCTTTCTCGTAAAGTGATTAAATTTGAGGAATTGTGTGCTCAAGAAATAGATCAAAGGCGATCCCCATCACTTGAGATAGCTCAAATCTAATGTCCAATACAAGATCTTGGTCCTTATCACTTGACATAGAAGATCGAGTGACTTGATCAATCTACAATTTGGGACAATCTATTTTGGCCCCTTGTAGATGGAATTGTCTCCTACCACTCAAGATAATTCAAATTTGACGTCAATCACCCATGTGATGATCTTGGATTTCAAGGGTACTATTTTTGGGATGATCTTGGACTTTTACAACATTTCACTCTCTCCAATGTGCGCTCTTTTGTCCATCACTTTGTTTGACTCTTAGGATGATGGTCCTATTGATATCCTACAAAGACGAGTTGTACCTCATCAATAACATATCCTCTTCGTGCTAGATATGCCACAGCCTAGGTGACTCTTGATTTTTGTACTATTTTCCAATGATAGGTGTTTTTTGTGAAAGATTTCAGATCCTTAAGATCCAATCTACTTGAATGATCTTTGGTTAGAAAGAGAAATACACTATCAATTTCACCAATGTAGAAAAATCAGCATCTACACACAATTTGAGATGCAAACACTAATAGAACTTGATCAAACTTGAATGAAATGATTATGTACTGTTGCTGTCCGTACAAAACCAGCAAGCTACTGTATTTCACACGTGTGGATCCAAAAATAGCAAATATAGATCATTCTACACATAGAATTGCAAGCAATCACCAAGATAGTGCACCAATGGATAGTAGAACCCAAGAGAACCATGTATAAGCATGAAATGAGATAGAGAAGAGAGAAGATGACTCTCTCCATGAGTTACATCCTTTTATAACAGGTCCAAACCCTATTTGGCCACTTGGCTTTCCCACCGAAATGCTAACCCTACCAATTTTGGGTCTAGATTCAATGTACCCAACTTATTCAATTTGAATCTACTCAAAACTCGCATTCTATCTTTCCCACACTTTCAAAAAGTGTTTATTCAAATGAAATTCTAGACTAATGGACTTTGAGAAGTCAACCTCTAAGTCTAAAACAAGTTTTGGCCTCAATGTGCCCAAATATGGAAATATTGCAAAATGTGATGAAACTAGTTGAATCTTTCACACTCCCTCTTCAACTAGTTTAGCATAGACTTTGGATAATACTCCAAGTGAAGTCCTATGCTTCATGAACAAGTCTTTTCCCCAATGCTTTGGTGAAGATATCAGTACATATTCCCTTGAAGACACATGTTGAAGCTCCACCTCCTTTGCAATGACTCCCTCCCTCACAAAATGATATTGTATCTCAATATGCTTGCTCCTAGCATGAAAGATAGGATTGGATGCCAATTCTATGGGCTGATTGATTGTCACAAAAGATGATTGGGCTCTCTGAAAAATCTAGCAAGTGAAGATCCTTGATCAT